>JAODAL010009899.1:0-108073 GCA_025379985.1 Phyllomedusa bahiana
GCTCTTCGGGAAGGCCCAAAACTGGCTCCGGCGGTAAGGGGTTAAAGTGATGATTGTTTTATGTTTTGCATTATCTAATAGCAGAAGGTAAAACTTACTTATGGGGCAATCTCTTTACTTGGTTTAAATTGGCCTTAAAGGTTTAAAACTTTTAAACTTTGCAATGTTTTAAATTTTGTGCAGTATATCATGGCTCAATATGTTGTAAACCTAGCAGGGCAGGGTTAACAACTATCAGCCCTTCACAGTTCTACTAAAAGGGGAATAATAAGAGAGATTGTTTTTTTGGGGTCAAAAAATTTTCTTGAAATTTTTATTGATTTCCAAAATACGACTGACCTTAAAATTTTAAGCCCCAGTTTTTTAACAAGGGAAACAGTAAGAAGCTACTTGTCTTCACTTTTTTTTAAAAATAAAAGACAAAATTAACACAAATGACTAGAGCTTTAAAAAGATTGGGGTTTAAATTATTTTTCCTCATTGCTGTTGTCCACCTGAATTAAGGTTTTTTCCAAGAACCATCTTTGTATGGTTGCTCAAAATGTTTTCCAAAAATAAACACCATTACATTCTTTCTTGACTAAAGTTTAACAAATTATATTTCCTATATAACACACTGAACCTATCAGATTCAAAAAGAAATAAGGACTTCAGACCTCAAGCTAAATATACACCCCAGCATAAAATTTATGCTTTCCAACCCACTTATTATTAATTGGAAGAATTTTGGGCCCCCCCCGAAATGAAAACCCCCACCAACCAAAATTAAAAAGAGATCCCCTAACCCGACCCCCAAAAAACCCATAAATTTTCAATCCAATTTCAGGCACACTAGTGCATAAGAAACAATCAAAAAGAGTGTAGGAATTTTTGGAAAAGCATTTCTGCTACTTTTAACCCCTGCCAGTTTTGGCCTCTCTGACAGAGGCCCATTTTTTTAAAACTTTATGTGTCCTTTTTGGGAGTTTCTTTTTGACCCTTTAACCCATCCAGTGATTCAGAGTGTTTTCTCGTGCACATTGTGCTTTAAAATATTAAGAAATTTTGGTCCCAAAAAAAAACCCCTTTTTTATTTTTGAAAAATATCAAAAAATGGGAAAAATTTTAAAAAATTTCCATTTCAAACTTCAAAAAAAATTTTTGTGTGTAAGACGTAGTTATTCATCAAAAAAGCTTTTTGCAGGGTAAAATATGTCACTGTAGGTTGGCATATTTTTTTTTAAATGTTTTTTTTTTTTTCTTTTTTAGGGGTTAAAATTTTGTAATTTTTTAAATTTTCAAAAAAATTTTCAATATAAATTTTTTTAGGGCCAGTCCAGTTTTAAGTGATTTTGTTTTGGCCTGTATGTTTTGTACCCCTAAATGCTTCATTTAAGAAAAATACCCCTTAAAAGTATTCAAAACAGCATTAGGAAGTTTTTTAGCCAAGGGGTTTCACAGGAATTAAAAACAAAATGAGGTGAAATTTCAAAATTTACTTTTTTGCGATTTTTTAATTTTTTTCCAAATTTTTACAAGAAAGGTAGATGGATCAGGGAAAAGCAAATTAAATTGATTCCCGATGTGCCATTTTCAAGATATTATTTGGGGCCAGTGCGCTTTTGGGGCTCAACCACAACCCCCAGAGTAGGAGGGCACCTACTGGACTCTGGGGTCTTTTTTTAAATACGTTTTTATTTTCCCTTTTCCATTTCAGGTTTTTGCAGACACCCAAAGGGTGTTAAATTTAATAAACACCCTAAAAAGACCCATTTAAAAACTCACCCCCTTAAGGAAAAAAAGCAACCAAAAATTTTTTACCAATTTCTTCCAAAGTTCGGCTCCCTACTGTGGGTGAAAAAGCTTTTTGGGCGCAGGCAGGGGGTAAAAGGGAGGGGGCATTTGGCTTTTGGAACCAGTTTTTTGGGGGGGGAAAAGTGCATTTGCAAACCCCCCAAAAGTCCAAAACATTTTAAAACCCTTTTCCAGAAACCCCCCAATTTTGGATTCAACACCCCTCGGGATTCATCTGGGGTTGTTTTTTTTTGTCATTTTGGGGGCACAGGTGTTCCATATTTTTTTTTTCAGTTTTTGGGCAATGAAAATGGGGGGAAAAAAGCAGTGCCGCCTTTGTTTTTTGGGCTTCATTCTTACAATGTATGCTTGTACGGAAAAAAAAAAAGGATAACTTATATGGGGGGTTTTTGTAAAATTAAAATGATAAAAATTTTTATATATTTTTTTTTTTTAGTTTTTTTACTTTTACAAAATAAAATAGTCATAAAAAAATTTCGTGTCAGGCGCACGTTCCCCCTGGAGCAGAAGGCACAGCAGGAGTTAATTCCCTTTGGGCCCTGGACACACCCGGGGGGAGGCGGGCTGACTTTCCGGAGTGACGCTCGGCTCCTAATCAGGGTAGGGGTGTGGGCCGCACTGGCCAAAAGGAGGGCCGGAGGCCGACCAATCGTCTGGGGGCGGGGGTCTGGGGGTTCCCCATTTAAAATGCCATTCCCGTCAGACCTTGTGGAAAAGGGTTTTCCCCTTTTGCTTCCCCGTTTCCTGTTTGGGTTGTTGACGCCTGTGTTTTCCCGACTTCGGCTTTTCTCCTCGATACGTTTTTTTTCCTCCCTTTTTTGTTAGTGGGACCCCCTGTGCTTTTTACCCTTGGTTACATTATTCTCCTGCTTCCGATTTGGGCTTTGGCGTACCTTACCCTTTTTCGGAACCCCGGGGTCTGACTCTGTGTTTCCCCTGCGGGCCCTGCCGTAAGGTAGGGGGTTACCGGGGGTTGCCCCTCGGCAGCCCCGCCAAGTAGGCGGACAGTGGGGCGGGGGGCGTAGGGCCCCCTGACTCCCCGACGTGACATTTTCGTTTTTATGTTGTCCAAATTTGATAAAAACCCTGCTTTTTTATTTTTTTTGTATACGAGTGATTATGGGCTGTTTTTTTGTGGGGTGAGTTTATGTTTTTATTGTTAAATTATGGGGGACATATGAGCTTTGATCACTTTTTTTTAAAGGGATTTTTTGAGGGATTTTGAACAAAATTTCAATTTTTCCCGGTTGTTTTTTTTTTTTTTTTTTACACGGGCCACCGTGCGGGTTTTAAAAGACACTCTGTTTATCAGAAGGTTGAAACGTTTTGTGATCCAAATTTTTATATTTTTTTGTTTTTACTGCTTTTACCAATAAAAACACTTTTCAAAAAGGAAAAAAACCTTTTTTTTTCTCGTCGCAGTCTGGGCCCATACTTTTTAATTTTTGTGTACGGGCTGTGTAGGGGCTTTTTTTTTTGGGGAAGTTGCGTTTTTATTGGATCATTTTTTTGGGGGATAAGTTTTTTTTAAATTGTTTTTTGGAAGCAAGGTGACGAAAATACTGCAATCCAGGAGTTTTTTTTTTTTTTGTTTTTAACAGCGTCCCTGTGCAGTATCCATGCAAGTTTTGCTTTTCTTTGGGGGGTTTAAAAATTTATTATGGCGATACCAATTTAATTTGTTTTTTTTTTGTTGAACATTTAAAAAAAAAAAAAAAAGGTTTTTTTGTGTTTTTTAAAAAAAATTTTTTTTTACACGCTGTCCCTTTTGAGAGCCATAACTTTTTTTATTTTTCCAAAAACAGAGGGGGGGTTTTTAAAGGGGCTTTTTTTTTTGCGGGTTAATTTGACGTTTTAATTGGTTAAAAAATTTTGGGTTGTTTTTTGCGTTTTTGGGTCGCTTTTTTTTTCCATTTATGTTCAGCCGGGATAACAAAAAAACCAATTTTTTTGGGTTTTTTTTTAAAAGTGTTCACCGTAAGGGGTTTAATTTTTAAAAGACACATTTATAGGACAGGGTCATTACGATGCAGCGATACCAAAAATTTGGGGACTTTTAAATTTTTTTTTTGATTTTTTTGGGGCTTTGGGTCTGGAAAGGGGAAAAAAAGGGCTGTGTAAAGTGTTTTTTTTTTTTATTTTTTGTGTTTGTGTTTTTACTTTTTTCACTTTTTTTTTTTTACACTTTTTTTTTTAAATTTCCCCCTAGGGGGGTTTTAAAAAACAATTTGAGATCTTCGGGAAGGGGTTTCTGGGTTTGAAGGCAGGGGCCCTACTAGCATTGTTTTCCCATGCACTGGTCGCCCTGGCAAAAAACTGGGCCCGTCACGATGGCCCCCCAATGCATTTTTGGGCAACGTGACTTTACAGACGGCTCCGGGAAGTGGGCTTTCAGTTCCGGGCTGTCTGGTTTGGGGATCGTTTCTGCCCCCTTTAAAGTGCAGCACGCTCCCGGGGGCAGGCAAAGGGGCCCCTCCCCCCTGCCTGCGATTAGCTCCGAGAAATTTAAATTTATCGTCGGGGTTAAAGGGGTTAAACACCCGCGCCCGGGGCTCCCACTCCCGGGGGTGGGTGGGGGGATGTGGGATGAGGCCAGCGGAAATTTTTCCGCTTGGGCCCATGTTTGCGATTGGGGTTTCACCGGGGCCCCGCCCAAGCCCGCCAGGGCGTAAGCTTACGTCCAAAAAATTTGGGAAAAGGGGGGGTTTTTTTTGGGGGTTCTTAGTTTTTCATTTTTTATCAAAATGGGTAAAACCCCAAACCCGCCATCAGCAAGGCAACCTTTAAATAACTTTTTAGACACCAGACACCCAAAAAAAAATAGAGACCACGACCCCAAAAACCAAATGAATATAGAGACCAGCCCCAAAATAAGTACAGAGAAAAATATAGAACCAAAGGCCACAAAAAAAAAAAAAACTGCATTTTGCCCCCACCCGACATGGGGAAGGCGACCCCCAATTTTTGGGTTTGGGGCCTTAAAACTTTAAACTTCCTCTCTTGGTGCTTGTTCAGACCCCCAATCTCAGGGAAAGTAGATTTAAGTTTTTTCAAACTACCCTTTCCCTTTAATTTTAAAAAACCCGGTTTCAGGGGGGCGGGAGAGAAAAAAAAAAAAACGGGGGAGCCCTCCCCCCAGAAAAAAAACAGGGATAGAAAAACGTGGTTTTGGGGCTGCCCCATAAAAAAATTTTTTTTTGAAAAAAAATGAGCATAAAGGGGCAAAACAGTTGGGGGCAGTAACAAAAACAAAAACAATTTCCTTATCAGGTTGGGAACTACCCCAGCACTAAAAAACTATCAAAGAGTAAAATTTGGAAAGTTTTGGGAAAAGATTTTGTTTTTTTTGGAAAACATGGAAAATTTTTTGGTTTTTTAGGGTTTTCATTTTTTTATCAAAACGGGGATAAGCCCACCTTTTCCCCCGGCAAAGGGACCTCAAATTTTTAAATATTGGCACAAGACCCCAAAATTAAAAATTAGGACCCCAAAAACCCAAACCCCCCAAAAGAATTTAGAGGGGCCAGCCAAAAATAAGGACAAAGCACCCAGGCCCAAAAAACCGGGGGACTCCAGAATAGACCCTCGAAATTAAATTTTAAAAACGCCGGGGCCCCAAAATAAAAAAGCCTCAGACCAAACCCCCAAATAAATATAAAAACCAAAGGGCCCCCAAAAATTTTAAAAAACAGGGTTTCCCTACCAAACCCAAAATTAAAATTCAGGGCACGGGGGGTTTTTTTAAAAAAACAACAAAACACTGACCTCCCCAGGGCCATTTCCAAAAAAATTTAAATCTAGGGCAACCCTTTTCAGCAGAGTGGGCCCGTTTTTTAAAGATACAAAAAAACTGGGGCTTTTTGTAATTTTTACTTTAATTAAAATACGGTGGTTTGGGGGGACATTCCCAAAAGGGGAAAAAGAGTTTTCCCAATTAGGGTTTATTTTTTGATTTTGATTGGGGCCCAAAAAGTACAGTTTAAAAGGGTAAATTTCAGTGGAACTCCCGTAGGGTCATCATGGGCTGGGAAAACCCAAAAAATTCAATGTGGTTTTGGTTTAGTTTTAGTATGCTTTTAAAAGGCATTTATTTTCCCCTAGTAACAAGATCAATCATTCTGAAAGTTTTCAGTGTATAATAAGTCACAAGGCAATGTTATGACACAAGTGGAGAATTTTTCTCAGGCTTTTCACATCTGAGTGTGTGTCTTGTCACATGCTATTGGATTTAAGCTAAGCTCATGTCAGTGATGTGAAGAATAGTATTAAAACAGGCCAATAAGTGCTAAATGGCTTCGCTGTCCATTGTACTATAGATCTAATCTGGTAATAAAGCACTAAAAAACTTTATTGGGATTAACAGGTTATCACCAACATGACATGGAGTACTGAGTTTAGTTGCTTCAAAAGAACTGAACAGGTCCTTATCTATCCATCTCCCTGATACAGCCAACATACATCTTAATGGGTCAATTAAGGGACACACCTAATTAGATTTGCATTGTCCTTCCCCTTTTATAATCTAATCAGCTAGTCAGGGACAAAAAATTACCCTAATGAGTTGATGGGGAGCTCTGAAATTGGACAGACTAGTTGAGGCCAACTTCCACAGATTTTGCATTCTTTGACCCAAGTTATTGCTATGCCATTGTGGTTTTTAAACTCTACCCTGCTATATTAAATCTTCACTGACATCAAATCACTATCCACCATATCAACTTAGCACTGGGGCAACAATGGGCTATGACGTTGGAAACACATCACACTATTTAAAGAACATCATAGATGGAGGAACCAAATATGGCACTCATGGGTGTAACGATTGCCCCAGCCGCTACAGTGGGTGTAATGGAGTCCAGAAGTTGAGGGGGCTAACTCAGGTACAAGAGCATTGCTTTTTTGTAGGGAGTAAGAAGTTGGTGGCTTTTTGCTATCTAGCACTACTATGTGGGTTCTCCGATATATGAATTCTATTTATGCCCCTGATGGTACTGGATGCTTTTCAATGGTATTTGGTACTGCTGGAACCTACTTTGTTCCAAAACAGCAATGTGCCAATTTTATAAAAATATACTTTAATTTAAAAAAAAATACTTGAGAAAGGGGAGGAGATCTCCTCGAAACGTCGCTGCTCTGTTGCAGACTGCCCGGTCTCCTGGCGTCTCCACGAGGAAGCTCCGGTTGGAGCATACAAAGGACTGCGGTTCCTGTAAACGTATGTAACTCATGAATTTGAGCATGTGTACCTTCTGCCTTGACAAAATTAATGGTGCTTAAAAGAAGTTTTACCGTTTTTTGAAATAAAAGTATATTTTTATAAAATTGGCACATTGCTGTTTTGGAACGTTGGATATAGGGTTGGAGGCCCTAATACTGTGCCTGAACGAAGGTATCACGAAAAAGTTACAGTGGCATTTACCTTTACTATAAGGAACCTACTTTGTACCAGCATGAGGAGGCTCAAATTAGATCAACAAAACCAACATCCATCATTAAGGATCCGAGCAATTCTTGACGAAACCAAGCCAAAATAATATAACTGAAGTTATTTTGAAAGTTTTTATTTGATGACGCCAAGAAAGTAAAAAAAAAAGCAGTGAGATCACAGTCCCCACCTTCCGTTCTGACATCATGAAGCAAATGTCCTTATTCCACTTTACAGGAATCAATTAACTTAAAGTGTTAAGCCAATATTACTTTCCCATCGGATTTCCACGTACAGCCAAAAACACTGCTCACCTGTACTCAGAACTCCCATTGAACTGAATGGAGAGTCATGCACAAGCGTGAATGGCTCTCCTTTCTATTCTATGGAAGTTCTGAGTAAAGAACACCCCACTCACCTGAACTCCCATGGAAAAGAATGGAGATACGTTCTCAAGAGTGACCTGCTATCCATTCTGAGTAGAGATGGCCGAATTTCTCAAAATTCGGTTCTCGGTCACTTCGCGAATTTTCGACAAAAATTCGTTTCGGTCCGAATTACTTCGGCCGAACTCACGTAAAAAACAGCTATTTCCAGGTGCCCAGGAGCCTGCAGGGTGCTGTAGAACGTAGTGCCATCGCTTAATTATGCACAGAGGGGGCTTGGTTTGGTCTTCATACAATGTTGTGTTTTAGTATGGACACGGCAACATGACTGCGCCGCTCTTAGAATCGCTTCTACTATAAATTCCCTGGGCACTTAAGAGGGCAAACTGACCAAAAAATCAAGCGCGAAATGTTAGCCTGATAAAGCAATGCAGCGGAAAGCTGGAAAAAACATGCTGAGATGTCAGGTGGCAACATTAGTGTAGAGTGTGGGCATGGGTGACGTCGCAGCCACAGCAGCTGAGGTCAGGCAGTGGCACAAAATGACATTCTGGAGGCGGCAAAACAGTATTAGGCCACAGAGGTGGCACAATCAACAGGTGGAGGTCATGCAGCAGCAGCATGAGGTACAGGCAGTGGCACAATGACATTCTGGGGCGGCCCAAAAAAACGGTATTAGGCCAGGAGTGGACATTCACACAGTGTGGAGGTCTCGGCGGCAGCAGTATGAGGTCAGACAGTGGCACAATGGCATTCTGGAGGTGGCAAAACAGTATTAGGCCACAGAGTGGCACAATCACACAGTGTGGGATGGTCACGGCGGGCAGCTGTATGAGGTCAGGCAGTGGCACAATGACATTATGGAGGACGCCAAAACAGTATTAGGCACAGCGTGGCACAATGATACAGTGTGGAGGTCATGGCGCGATCGGCAGCATATGAGGCGTAGACAGTGGCACAATGACATTATGGAGGCGGAAAAAACATTATTAGGGCACAGGAGTGGCACAATCACACGTGTGGAGGGGCACGGCGGGCAGCAGTAGTATGAGGTCAGACAGTGGCACAATTGGCAATCTGGAGGTGGCAAACAGTATTAGGCCACAGAGTGGCACAAATATACAGTGTGGATGGTAACGGCTGCAAGCAGTATCTAGGTCAGGAACAGTGGCACAATTGACATTATGGCGGCGGAAAAAAAATAAAAAAAAAAACAGAATTAGGGCACTGAGTGGCAAAATCACACTGTGTGGAGGTTCCACGGGCGGCTAGCATTAGTATGAGGTAAGACAGTTGGCTACAATGGCATTCTGGATGGAGGAAAACAGTATTAGGCCACTGAGTGGCACAATCACACAGTAGGTGGAGGTCACGGCGGCAGCAGTCTGAGGTCAGGGCGAGTGGCACAATGACATTATGGAGGCGGAAAAAAACAGTATTATTAAAGCACAGAGTTGGCACAATACCCAGGTGGAGGTCACGGCTGAAGCAGTATCGAGAGTCAGGGGGGGGGGCACGTGGCACAATGCGGACATTAGGGAGGCGGCAAAAACAGTATTAGGCCAAGAGTGGACAACTGATACCGTGTGGAGGTCACGCAGCAGCAGTTTGAGGTCAGGACAGTGGCACCAATGACATTATGGAGGCGGGCAAAACAGTATTAGGCCACAGAAGTGGGCACAATACACAGTGAGGAGGTCACGGCGTGCAGCAGTATGGGTCAGCCAGTGGCCACAATGGACATATATGGAGGCGGCAAGGACAGTATTAGGCCACAGAGTGCACAAATCACACAGTTGTGAGTGGTCACGGCTGGCAGCAGTATGACGGTCAGGCAGTGCACAATACATTATGGAGGCGGCAAAACAGTATTAGGCCACAGAGTGGCACAATGAATACAGTGTGGAGGTCCACGGCAGGAAGCAGTATGAGGTAGACAGTTGCACAATGAAATTATGGAGGTCGAAAAACAGTAATAGGGAAAAGAGTGGCACAATCAAACAGTGGAGGTCACAGCGGCAGAGTATGAGGTCAGCAAGTGGCACAATGACAATTATGGAGGCGGCAAAACAGTATTAGGCCACAGAGTGGCAACAATGATACCGTGTGGGATGGGGTCACGGCGAGCAGCAGTTTGTGGCAGGACAGTGGACATATGACATTATGGAGGTTGGAAAAAAACAGTATTTAGGGCACAGAGTGGCACAATCACACAGTGGAGGTCACAGGGCAGCTGTTGAGGTCAGGCAGTGGCACAATTGACAAAATTTCTGGAGCTGGAAAAAAGGAGTAGGCCAAAGAGTGGTACAATGACCACAGTGTGGAGGACGGCAGGAGCAACGCAGCAGAAAAAGGTCAGGGGAACAGTGGCACTATGGACACAGTGGGGGAGGGACGGGGCAGCAGCGACGTCAGCTGAATGAGGTCAGACAGTGGCACAATGACAAATTCTGGAAGGTGGAAAAACAGGAGTAGGCCACGGGTGGAGGGCACGGCAGCACGACCACGGCGCAGCAATGAGGTCAGACAGTGGCACAATGACACAGTGTGGAGGGCTCTGACAGGAGTTACAGGCAGCACTGAGGTCAGAGAGATGGCTCAATGACATTCTGAAGGTGGCAAAATAGTATTAGGTCCACAGAGCGGCACAATGAGAGAGCGGAGGTCACGTCGGCAGCAGCTGAGGTCAGCCTGATGGCACAAGGACAGAGAGTGGAGGAGATGACAGGAGCAACAGCGATGAGGTCAGGCTGGACATTGACATCTGGAAGGTGGCACCAAAACGTACCAGGCCGCTACAGAGTGGCAATGAACAGCGTGGATGTCCGCAACAGCAACAGCAAGCAGCAGCATGGCAACTAGAGTGGCACAATGACAGTGTGTGAGGTGGGTGGGCAATACCAGTCCCTGGTGTAAAGACGTTGGTAGAGATGGAGAAATATCAGCAGATGTGTGGCATCAGAGCGGGTGGGCGGCATCAGATAGCTGGCTGAGGGCAAGGTTGTTTGAACCAGACTGACGCCTAAGGCATTGGTGTGTGGTAAATCCTGGCCGATTCCACGGCCCTGATCTCATATTTACAAAGGTCAGGTCGTTTGCAACATTTCCCGTGGACAAGGGGATTCTCCTCTGGGGTAACGATGGCCCCCGCCGCACTGAACACGCTCTGATGCACACTATGGGCGGGCAGGACAGCTTCTCCACTGCAAACTCGACAAGTGCGGCACACACCTGTTTGGATGCCCAGTAGTCCAGCGGATCTTCTAAATGGGGTGGCAGAGTGCGTGTCCAAGTAGGGCACAAACTGTTGGTTCTGGGAATGTCCAGGTCCTTGCTGCTGCTGCTGATGGTGACTGCCTCCTCCTAGGGGGATAGAAGGAAGCTGCTCATTAGGATCCAGACTTAGGTTACTGCTGATGAGCCTGGTACGCTCCTACCCCCTCCTGTCCCCCAGCAGCCGCGGCAGTAGTACGTGAGGCCGCTGAGGAACCCCCCGGTCAGGACCTGTAAGAGGAGGAGCGGCGATGCCGCACCATAGGAGCGGGCCAATGATTCAGAGGATTTCCCTATAGTATTTGAAGTTTGTCTTCCTCTCAATAGCTGGGTAAAAAGGTCCCATTTTGACCGGGTAGCGAGGGTCAATAGGGTGGAGAGGCCGAAGTCATCCCTCTGCCGGATGCTGACTAATTCGGCTGTCACTAGCAGGCAAATAAGCCATGCTGCGGGACATTGCACAAGTGACTCCGAGAGGTCCCTGCCTCCATTTCCCACTGTATACCTGCCACGGTGCTTGGGAGTCATCTGCTCGTCTTCTCTCATTTCCATCCACTTCCTCCAAGCTGCTCTGCTCCCTCTCTCTTGTCTCCTGGGTAGAATTTCCACTCATTTCACCAGACAATTGCTCTTGCTCCAATGTACTCCTCCTCCTTCCTCCTCCATTTCAGTCCCCACGGACTCATGTGGGCCACGAGATGTAGTCGCCACATCTCTGATTTCCCTGCCCAGACAGATTTTTCAGATCTGTTCCAGGACATGAAGCAGGTGGTAAATGACGTATTTATCCCGTTAGTCCTGGCGACTGACAAATAACGTGGCCTCTACAGAATGGCTCAAAAAACAGGAAGGTGTCAGTCATGAGCTGCCACTGGTGTCATCAATTGTTACAAGGGGAGTAACTTCTGTCCGCCTGGATCATCAAAAAATCGTTTAATGGCCTCTTTTTGTTCATACACGTCGGTCCAACATGTGCAGGCTGGATTCCAGCGGGTGAAAATCGATATCAGAGCGTAGTTGGGGGAGGGCTCGTTACTGGCCGCTGCTAACTCGTTGGTGAGGGTGTCCTGGGTTTGTACGTATGGATAAAGTGCATGACTGTTTCTGGCATTTTCAAGGATGTTCTGGATGATCGGTGGAAGACTTCAGGATACCTTTTTACACCAGATTGAACAAGTGCTGCCATGCAGGCGCATGGCATCCCCTCCTCGTGCAGCAGCGGAACAACCATGGTTCCTCCCATTGTCAGTCTCATGGGTTGCCGATTTGCAGTAGGCGGGAGAAAGCCACACATCGATTTCTTGCTGCATGACGCGGATGGCAGTTCCTCCCCTGTGTGACTTCGTTCGCGAGGAAGCTAGGTGTAGAGAATGCCGTGTAACCGCTGTCCCTAAACTGTGTATGATGGGAGCAGCAGTACTTGTGAGAGGCTGAGATGGTGGTGGGGGGGTGGAGGAGGCAGGGAGGCGGACATTGGACGCAGGAGCAGCAGTTTGACAACGTGGAGGAGAAAGCGGAGTCTCCTGTCACGTTGTTGGTGTGCTGGGCAGGAAGCACATTCACCCAGTGGGCCGTTAAAGGGAACATTGTACTGGCCTGACGGTAGTTACAGCTCAGCGTCCGCACTGGTGTACCTTGGAACAAAGATAGCTTCAGGAGACTGACCACTTTCTGTTCATACAATATTTATGACAGTGCTTGGTACTGCTTTTTGGAAAAGAAATTACGGTTGGAACTCTCCATTCTCGGCTCGGCACAAGGCCATTAGTTCTCTGAATGGTTGCAGAGTCCACCCATTTGGAAAGGAGGGACTGCGAGTACCAAAACTTGGACAGGAGCACGGTCAGCTGCTGCACCTTAGGATGGTTGGACGGCAACTGTTGTCTTTTACAATCGCCTCTCTTGAACGACTGTGGCGCCATGAGTAGCGAGGGAGCAGGAGCATCTGGACCGGGAGAGGATGTCAAAGAGAACAGCTGCCATTCTTGCAGAGGTTGTGGAGCCTTGACGGGCTGAATTGGCCATGCGTGCCACTGGCGCTGCTGCTGCATGCAGCGGTCAGGATGGACCACCAAATCTTGAGCCACGTTTCTCCCAGGCCACGGATGGTGACTCTGCTCTGTGGTGACGCATGGCGTTGTGCCATCGTTAGTCCTTGGCCACGCTTCACTTTCTGCCCACAGATTCGTACATATACATATTGGCTCCTCGGTGTCTTAGCAAAGAACTGCCCACACCGCCGATGAGCGTTTTCCGCCCAGCTCCGCACCGAGTGACTACTGCCGCCGCTGCCTCCGCTGAGCCCCTGTGACCGCTACTGTCTTGGACCTGCGAAGCGGGTTTTTCTACCCCGTGGACGCTGGCTCCCGACCTAACATGGTACCTGCTGACTCACGGCCACACAACCAACTTGCTGGCTGCGCCGCGTTGCCTGACTCGCAAGTGACGCCCTCTTCTCATGCGATGATGAAGCCCTTGCTTCACCAGGCTCCACAAGTGCGGTCGGCTACATCACTCATCTATTTGTGTTTTCATAGTCACTACTGTCCTCATCACGGTCTTGGTAAGCCGAGGCTGACCTCTCACCACATGACCTCCATGCCACTCTCCTCATCTATATTGCAGATTCTGCAATGGGAAGCTGGGGATTATTGCCATTTCTTCGCTGCCACGTGCTTGCTGACTGCCCTCCTCAAATTGTTCATCTCGCTATAGAGTGGCGCTGAGCCCAGACACATTAGTAGATCCTGGCTGAGGGAAACTGGATGGGGACAGAGGCGGGCTGCTGAGGGGGACCAGGTGAGGGCCGCTGTCCCGCTCCCGGGCCTTGCCAACTAAGTGTTGATTGTCTGAGGTTCCCAACGACTCTTGGGCTGGGGTTGTCCAGATGTCATCTGGGAGGTAGAGGGATGACCTAGCAACAATCAAGATACCCTGTGGGTTGGTTCGCTGAAAACACACGTGCCGCTAGATGACAGCGGCAGTTGTGGCCTCACCGCGATGACCACTGCTGCGACGTTCCCCTTGCTGTGCTGCGACCTGGGCACCGTTTCAGAAAATGTTTTGTGCCACTGAACTCGCAGTTGCAGAGCTGACCTCTCTGTCTGACATATGTTTGTTCTTAAAATGTACGACCAATGTTTGATGTAGCTATTGTATATGAAACAAATATACCACCTGCTTTTTGATCCATATGAAAACCACCTAGTAAACAGCTTGGGTAACCTTGGATATTAAATTGCGCTCCACAAATGGCCAGGAAAATTTACTTGTATGGTGTTAGTTACAAGCACTGTGTGTTTTATAAATGTAAAGCACAAACAGGCTTAATTATCCTTCGCTTGTGAATTATGTACAAGGGAAAAATCGTATATATTTCGGTGTTGAATAAAGCCGGTTTATTTTTGTTCAGCACAGAGAAAATACGAACGCTTTAATTAACCCCTGGATGGTAAATTGCGCAAATAGAATTGAGCCACCCACAAATAGTAGCTTGATTAGCGTGTTACAATTGGTGTTTTTCTTCGCCACACCAACAAGAGATACTGTTTGTAATTTGCTTGCTTGTGATTAGGCTTCAATAAATAAAATAGATATATTTGGCGTTGAAAAAGAGGTTTATTTTTGTCAGACACCAGCAAAAAACAAGCTTAATTAACCCCTGGATGTAAAATTGCGCCCAAAGAATTGGCCGGCTCAACTAGTAGCTTTGTAGCGTGTTAACAATTGAGTGTTTTCTACGCCACCACAACAACGAGATACAGTTGTATTTAGCCGTGCTTGTGAATTAGGCTACCAAAAAAAATATATATATATTTGGAGTTGAAAAGACTGGTTTATTTTGTCAGACCACACCAGCTAAAACAACGCTTTAATAAACCCTGGATGTAAATTGCGCAAAGAATTGAGCGACAAACTTGTAGCGTGTTACATTTGGTGTTTTTACGCCACACAACACGAGTT
Organism: Phyllomedusa bahiana; assembly: GCA_025379985.1. Taxonomy (NCBI): domain Eukaryota; kingdom Metazoa; phylum Chordata; class Amphibia; order Anura; family Hylidae; genus Phyllomedusa; species Phyllomedusa bahiana. Next base: position 14,842 of record JAODAL010009899.1, read on the forward strand.
AAAGTTGTTATTAGCCTTTGGTTGTGGATTATGCTACCAAAAAAAAATATATATATTTGTGGGTTTAAAAGACGGTTTATTTTTTTGTCAGCACACCAGAAAACAACGCTTAATTAACCACTGGATGTAAATTTGCGCAAAGAATTGAGCCGCACAACTGGTAGCTTGTAGACGTGTTACAATTGCGTGTTTTCTACGCCCAAACAAGGAGATTACTGTTGTAATTAGCACATTTGCTTGTGGAATTAGGTACCAAAAAAAAATTATTTATTTTTGGCGTTGAATAAGTCGGTTTATTTTTGTCAGACCACACAGCAAAACAAACGCTAATTAACCCTGGATGTAAATTGCGCCCAAAGAATTGAGCAGCACAAAACTAGTAGCTTTCGTAGCGCTGTTACAATTGTCGAGTTTTCTACGCACCACATACAAGAGATACAGTTGTTATTAGCCTTTGCTTGTGGAATTAGGTACAAAACCAATAATATTATATTTGGCGTTGAAAAAGACGGTTTTATTTTTGTCAGCACCCAGCAAAACAACGTTATTAACCCCCTGGGATGTAATTGCGCCAAAGAATTGAGCCGACAAACTAGTAGCTTTGTAGCGTGTTACAATTGCCGTGTTTTCTACGCACACAACAAGAGATACAGTTGTATTAAGCCTTTGCTTGTGAATTAGGCTACCAATAAAAAAACTATAATATTTGGCGTTGAAAAAGACGTTTATTTTGGTCAGCACACCAGCAAAACAACGCCTTATTTAACCCTGGATGTAAAATTGCGCCCAAAGAGATTGAGCGCACAAACTAGCTAGCTTGTTATAGGTTTACAATTTGCGTGTTTTCTACGCCAACAACAAGAGATACAGTTGTAATTAGCCTTTTGCTTGTGAACTTAGGCTACCAAAAAAAATTATATATATTTGGGTTGAAAAGAACGGGTTTATTTGTCAGCACACCAGCAAAACAACGCTTAATTAACCCCTGCGATGAAAATTGCGCCAAAGAATGAGCGCAAAAACTAGTAGCGTTGTTACAATTGCGTGTTTTTATCGGCCAACAAGAAGAGATCAGTCTGTAATTAGCTTTGCTTGTGAATTAGCTACCAAAAAAAAATATATATATTTGGCGTTGAAAAAGACGGTTTACTTTTGTCAGCAACACCAGCAAACAACGCTTAATTTAAACCCGTGGATGTAAATTGCGCAAAGGAATTGAGCCGCACAACTAGTAGCTTTGTAGCGTGTTACAATTGCGTGTTTTCTACGCCACACAACAACATATTCAGTTTTAATTAGCCTTTGCTTGTGAATTAGGCTACCAAAAAATAATACTATATATTTTGGCTGTTGAAAAAGCGGTTTATTTTTGTCAGCCAACAGCAAAACAACGCTTAAATTAACCCAGATGTAAATTGCGCCAAGATTGAGCCGCAGTGCACAAATTTGAGGTGTTACAATTGGTGTTTTTCTACGCCACACAAACAAAGAGATACAGTTGTAATTAGCCTTTGCTTGTGGAATTAGGCTTACCATAAAAAAATATTTATATGTGGCGTGAAAAAGACGGTTTATTTTTGTCAGCACAAAGCAAAACAACGCTTAATTAACCCCTGGATATGTAACATTGCCGCCCAAAGAATTGAGCCGCACAAACTAGTAGCTTTGTAGCGTGTTACAATTGCGAGTTTTCTACGCCACACAACAAGAGATACGTTGTAATTAGCCTTTGCTTTGTGAATTAGATACCAAAAAAAAAATATAGATATTTGGCGTTGAAAAAGACGGTTATTTTTGTCAGCACACCAGCAAAACAACGCTTATTAACCTGGATGTAAATTGCGCCAAAGAATTGAGCCGCACAATCTAGTAGCTTCTGTAGAGTGTTACAATTGCGTGTTTTTACGCACACAACAAATAGATACGTTGTAATTAGCCTTTGTTGTGAATTGAGGCTACCAAAAAAAAACTATATATATTTTGGCGTTGAAAAAGACGTTTTTTTTTGTCAGACACCAGGCAAAACAACGCTTAATTAACCCTGGATGATAAATTGCGCCAACAGATTGAGACCGCCACAAATGAGTAGCTTTGTAGCGTGTTACAATTGGTGTTTTCTCGCCACACAAACAAGAGCTACAGTTGTATTAGCCTTAGCTTGTGAATTAGGCTACCAAAAAAATATATATATATTTGGCGTAGAAAAAGAGGTTTATTTTGTCAGACACCAGCAAACACAACGGCTTAATTAACCCCTGGATGTAAATTGCGCAATAGAATTCAGCAAGCCAACAAATGAAGTGCGTATTTGTATTTTGTTAAAAAGCTGTTTCTTTAATGAATACAACAGGAACTGCTTAGATCCCACTTGGATATGGAATGTATATGGCCCCAGCTGCAGTGGACGCACACTGGATTTTCAGATCCAATACCCCCAAAAAATCAGAAAATAGCACATTCAGAGAACAGGCTTGAGACAAGTGAGGACACCACTCAGAAATCGCTGTTATAAAATCAGTTCTTCAGAAAGCCGCTATCACCCGCAGCAGCTCTTCCTATCAGTACTGTGAGAGGTGTGTGAGCTCACCAGCGGCGGCGTCGGTCTTATATAGTGCGGTGACGTGTCTAGACATCCGCCGGTCTTGATTGCTTATCTCTGCACCATTGTCATGCAGGCTATGCCCTTCTTCCTCCAGAGTTCTTTGCCCATTAGCGCCATGTGCTCGCAGCATTTATCAATCAAAGCACACTTCGTTCACCCGAGAGTTTACCCAAAGTTCGATTGTTCGAACCGAAGTTTTCCTGAAATTCTAAACGAATTCCACTTCGTTAGAATCAATTCGCCCATCTCTAATTCTGAGCCAACACTTTTGGGACCCGTATCTGAGATAGGACATGCACCTATCAGAATTTCACAGCACATCCTATCGATATGACATCAAGGTCTATGGTGGGAACACTTTGATCCCGGCCACCTTACCACCTTAGAGGCCAGAATACCTGCTTTTTGTTCATTCTACCTAACAAAAACTGGAATACAAAATATTCAAAAACCTAAAGGTGAAAACTACAAGCTTCTAGTTGTCCTGAAAAAGTAAACTGTCATACAGCTCAACAGAAAAAAAAGAAGTTATGGGTTTTGGAATGTAAAGACCCAAAAAACGGGAATAAAGGTGTATTTTATTATGCAAATCTGATGTTGTATCCTTTTATCTTAGATAAGGAGCTGCCTTTATTGGCTGACAAGCGAAATTATATTTCCAAGCTGTCCGAGCATGAAGGTCCCTTCATCAGGCCGGTTAACAAATGAATGAGAAGAGCACAGTATTTAGTATATCGGGTGATACATAAAAGAGATAAGCTAAAGCCATAAAACTGAGTAAATGGAAGGTCAACAGAGGTGATGACCTGAGAGTGCAGAGATCTGGAGTCAATCTAGTTCAGAGATGTGAAGTGCTTCCATAATAATGTAATGGGTCATAAATCGAGGTATTAGATTGAGTCTTTGACTGGAATGTTCTTATCAGCTTTAAATTAATAGATTTAAAAAAAAAAACAACCTTTCAGTAGTAAGAGATTCTCTTTTATTGTACAGTCATCCTGGATTGCAGTTTCTACTTAAAGGGAAGGTGTCATCAGAAAATGATCTATTGTTTGTCATGTTTTACATATTTAAAACAAATTGAATTGTTTTTTTTCCAATATCATTATAAATATTTTTTTTTGTAAATCTTTCCTTCTTCCCAGGTCAAAGAGCATGTCTAGAAAACTCTCCTATCGAAGTCAATGGGTCTGCTCCTGTTCACAGGCTCCTATGTCCATAAAGCAGCTGTAAAGCATCTCTCTAAATGCTGTTAAATGCAGCTCAGGCAAAATGGCCTCCCCCATAAGGACATACAAACAACAAGATTTTAAAATCTACAGTCAGAAAATATAAACAGCTAAGATAAAAAGATTAGGTATCGGTATCTGGTTTTAATTAGTGAAATGTTGATGTTAGATTCCCTTTAAAGACTCATTTCATTAGTTGTTGTTCAAAAGAGTTGTTGATGTCAGCTACTTTTGTACACTCAGAGTCTTCTACACTCAACTGAGTGTGCATATGTTTTCAATGGGGAGAGTAAAGAGAGAGCAGTGGACAAGCACATCTAGAAAACAAAAACATTGGGTTATGAAATGAAACATGCCACATCTTTCTTTCCACTGATGTCATCTGTCAGGAGACAGTTGGGAGGCCTCCGAACACTCTAGACAGTCTACTGCTCCCACCAATTTTATCAGGTCCAGCTATTGAAATAAATGTGTATGGGGTCTTTCAAGTTTCTCCCAACAGATAATGTTGGAGGAAAGAAACATTAGGCATGTTGAATTTTACTGCCAAATTGGCCAGCTATCATTTATGTGTATGGAGGCACCTTGTATGGCACCTTGTACAGGCAGTACACCCTATTGGAGGACAGATATGAGAAAGTCAATGGTTTCTTTATGCATTGGGTGTATGAACTGTGTTTGTGTGATAAGGGTACAGGTCCTGCACCTTTTAATGTTCCAAGCATATTTTCTGAGAGTGATAAAGGCACTTGGTGGCTGTCTGTCATGGGTCATGCTGTGACTGGTAGATTCAGCTGCCAATGCACCTGTGGGCACACTTTCCTGAGCAAACAGTTATTGGGCTAAATGTTGAGGGTGGAATATTAGATCAGCAGGAGGAGCCATGTAGCTGGGTTAATGAAGTTAGTGGGAGTGCTAGGGGTACCAGAAAAACGAAGGTCACTTCTCCTCCTGAGATTCCTGGCAAAATTGCCGAGTTGGGTGATAGTGCTGGGGAATCATTCTCAGAAATGGCAGCCCTGGTGGATACTGCTTTCATTGTAGCCAGAGGAGAAGCCCAACTAGTAGTGGGGGTGTGTGGGACAGCAGGTAGGAAAAGACAGTTAGTTGTTGTAGGGGATTCTATAATCAGGAAGACGTATAGAATAATTTGTCGCCAGGACTCCCTCAACCGAATGGTTTGCTGTCTCCCTGGTATCAGAGTTTGGCATGTACTGGACCGGGTGGATAAATTATTGGTAGGGGCTGGCAATGACCCAGCTGTCATGGTCCATGTTGGACGCAATGACAGAATAATTTTAAATAAGTAGGCTCAAAGCTGAAGGGAAGGACCTCCAAGGTTGTGTTCTCAAGAATACTGCCTGTGTCATGCGCTACTCAGGAAAGACAGCGGGAGCTCAGGGAGTTAAATGCATGGCTGAAGTCTTGGTGTAGGAAAGAAGGGTTTGGGTTCTTAGAGCACTGAGCTGATTTTTCATTGGGGTACGATCTGTTTTCTACAGATAAATTGCACCTGAATGGAAGGGGGTCTGCTGTACTGGGGGAGAGAATTCTAGAAGGGGTGCAGGAGTATTTAAACTAGGGATGAGGAGGGAGGACAATCTAGAAAATTCAAGGGTAGATAGGTTAGAGAGTGGGGAGACTATTTTGGCGGGTGGAGATGTGGACTGTGGGGGGTGGACTAGCACAGTGGATAAGGATATCCATGTGTTGCAAACCAGCATTGAAGATGCCCACAATATCTCATGTAACCTCATGCCATCTACTAACTATGTAATATTTAAACCCATGATGCCTACTAAAGGTGTAATGTATAAACCCATGCCCTCTACTAAAGGGGTAATGTATAATCCCATGCCATCTACCGAAGGAGAGATGTTTAATCGAATGCCGTCATCTGAACAGGTAACGTTTAATCCCATGCGATCTACTGATTGGGTAATGTATGATTCCATGCCGTCTTATGAATGTGTTAGATATAATCCCAGCCCATTGACAGAAAGTGTAAAACTGGAAGGGAACTTAAAAAGTCTATTCACAAATGCCATAAGTTTTGCAACCAAATTGGGGGAGCTTGAGGCGCTAATTCTAGAGGAGCAGATTGACATGGTTGGTATTGCTAAAACATGGCTGGACTCCTCGCATGATTGGGCGGCCAACCTTCAAGGTTTAAATCTATTTAGGAAGGACAGAGAGAATAGGAAGGGAGGAAGAGTGTGTCTGTATGTAAGGAGTGATATGAAGGCAAATGTGAAAGAGGCAATAGAGGGTGAAGATGGTGAAGATGTGGAAACCTTGTGGGTGGAAATACAAGGGGGGGGTTAATGCAAAACAATTGTTTTTGGCGTAATCTATAGACCCCCGAACATCACTGAGGAGATAAAAGAACAGGTACAAAATCAAATGGTGCGGGCAGCACAGACAGGTACAGTGGTAATAATGGGCGACTTTAATTACCCAGACATTGACTGGGGTCACGGTTCTGCATCAACCTCAAAGGGAAGGAAGTTCCTCAATCTGTTACAGGATAATTCTATGGGGCAGTTTGTGGAGGATCCCACTAGAAATGTTGCTCTGTTGGATCTGGTACTGTCTAACAAAGCAGAACGTGTTGGAGCGGTCACGGTTTCTGAAATTTTAGGTAACAGAGCGGGAGGGCAAAAACATTTAAATTTAAAAGGCCAATTTCCCCTTATTGAGGGATGCAATAAAGGACATAGGGCGACATGTATGAACGGGCTTTACGCCTGTCTTTTGGCGTATACTTCGCCTCCCAGCCCGAATCCCCTGTGGGGACGCGGGGATTCAGTGTTAGGCGCAGTTTTTCCCCACTTTCAGCTGCGCCCCGCATGAAGGGGCGGGCAGTGGGCGCGGGTTGTGGGCGCGGGGGTAGGCGTTCCGGGGCGGGACGCGCGCGTGGGTATACTCCGAGGCATGTACGATGGAGGGTCGGCAAAGCAAGGCGCAGTGCAGCGCTCGGCAGCTCCGACAGGCAGACCTGTTTTTTTTTGGTCTAAATCCTCCGACAGAAGCGAAGTGAAGCAGGATCGGAACATGCGAGGAAACATAGAAGATCGCTACACAAATCTCGGCGCTCCGCTCCGTGCAGCAGGAGTATGATTCCGAAAAAAATCGCCTTTATAAAGGCGGAAAACCGTGTCAGAAAAGAGCTGAACGTAAAAAATAAACATAATTTAAAAAAATAATCACTTTCCTAAACTCTAGAACGGCACAATATCAAGAATTATGATATTGGAATTCCCGGGAAATACAGAAATTAAAATTTGAAACCTATTCTCATTGGTCGGCTTTAAACCCGGCCAATCAGAATGGGAGCCAACAGTGAACCTTTTAAAACCTATGGAAATGATTAACCAATCAAAATCCACGGCGGGATTAATTCAAAATACAGTAAAAAAGACAGAAAAGAAAGCGATTGGCTGAGCAGCGGGGGCTTGGTTTAGCTGGGCCCAATTCCAAAATAGGAGCGACAAAGACCCATTCTAGTCTATGGAGAAGTTTGCCCAAATTTCAGAATCCACGGCGGAAAAAATTCAAAATACAGTAAAAAAGACAGAAAAGAGCTGATTAGCTGAGCAAAGCGGGTGCTTGGCTACCCCAGCCAATCAGAGCGCAAGCTACTTCTCCCCATTTTAGTCTATGGGAAAGATGGGCGCACTGAAATCTCGGCACTCAGCGCCGTGCCGGAATGAAGTATTAATAAAAAAAATTTTTTTTGATTAAATGTCAAACATTATCAGTAAAGAGCAGAACCCTTCTTTACAAATAAAGCAGTTAAAAACCCGAACAACGCGTTTATCGCCGAGCCCGGGCGCTACATAGGAATTGCAATAGAGAGAATCGCCGGGGAAATACAGTAATTAAAATTTTTTTAAGCTATTCTCATTGGTCGGCATAAAACCAGCCAATCAGAATAGGAGCGACAATGTCCCATTATAACCTATGGAGAAAAATTGACCAATCATTTTCAAAGGCGGGACAGTTCAAAAATCAGTAAAAATGCAGAAACAAGCTGATTGGTTGAAGCGGTGGGGGCTCGTCCAGCTTAGCCAATCAGAGTGCGAGCTACTTTTTTCATGAGTTTATGGGGAAAAGAATTCTGAGCACGCTCTGTGATTGGCTAAGTTAAAAGAGGCGCCGTTATTTGGACCAATGGGAGAGCGAGCGACGCTCCTATGGGTTTTCTAATGCAATCTGAAATAAAACTGTTTCATGGCCGAAATCAAATTATATACACTACAGAAGTTGTCCCGATGTGTAAATAAAACGATTGATAATATGGGGGTAACGGAAAAAAATATTTAAAATCGATAAATTCATGTTTATTTCTTTATTTTCGTTGCACCCCTACTATTGATCCTTGGCTAAAGAAAATAAAGAAATAAACATGATTTATTGATTTAATATTTTTTTTTTTTTTTTTGTTACCTCCATATTATTATTGTTTTAATACACATGGGACAACTTCTGTAGTGTTATAATTGATTTCGGCCATGTACAGTTTTATTTCAGATTGCATTGAAAACCCATAGGAGCGTCGCTCGCTCTCCCATTGGTCCAAATAACGGCACCTCTTTTAACTTAGCCAATCACAAAACGCGCTCAGAAATTTCTTTTCCCATAGAACTCTATGAGAAGTAGCTCGCACCTGATTGGCTAAGCTGGACGAGCCCCCCGCTTCAACCAATCAGCTCGTTTCTGCATTTTTACTGTATTTTGAACTGTCCCGCCTTTGAATATGATTGGTTTAATTTTTTCTCCCTAGGATATAATGGGGCATTGTTCGCTCCTATTCTGAAATTGGTCAATTCTCCTCCATAGGTTATAATGGGACATTGTCGCTCCTATTCTGATTGGCTGGTTTATTTCCCACCCAAAGAGAATAGCTTAAACAATTTGAATTACTGTATTTCCGGTGATTCCCCTCTATTGCCCAAATTTCCCTATGTAGCGCCGGTTCGGCGACAAACGCGTTTGTTCGGGTTTTTAACGCTTTATTTTAAAGAAGGGTTCTGCTCTTTATCTGATATGTTTTTACATTTAATAAAATCAATTTTTTTTATTTAAAACTTCATGCCGCACGGCGCTGAGCACCGAGATTTTAGTGCGCCCATCTCTCCATAGACTATAATGGGAGAAGTAGCTCGCGCTCTGATTGGCTGGGATAGACAAGCACCCGCTAGCTCAGCCAATCAGCTCTTTTCTGTCTTTTTACTGTATTTTTGATTATCCCGCCGTGGATTCTGATTGGTCTAAACTTCTCCATAGACTTAGAATGGGTCTTTGTCGCTCCTATTCTGATTGGTCAATAATTCTCCATAGGCTTAGAATGGGTTTTCTGTCGTCCTATTCTGATGGGTGAGCTAGCCAAGTCCACGGTAGCTTAACCAATCAGCTCTTTCGCATTTTTACTATATTTTGAATATCCCGCCGTGGATTCTGATTGGTCTAAATTCCCAAGGTTTTTTAATGGTTCACTGTCGCTCCGATTCTGATTGGCCGGTTTATGCCGACCAATCGAAAAGCTTTCTGATTTTGAATTACTGTATTTCCCGTGGCAATTTCCAATATCCTAATTCTTGAATTAGGATATTGGAAAGTGATTTTGTTTTATGTATTTTTTATTCTTTTCCTGAGAATGTTGAACGCCTTTATAAAGGCGATTTTTGATTCATACTCCACACCAGCATGTGGAATGATTTCTCGCTGTTCCAGCCTGTCTCGCATCTGAACTGTTTTTCGGCGCAGCCCCGCACGGCGCCTAAGTCCCGCACTGCGCCCATGTCCCCGCATTGTGCCCCACACACACTGGCGAGGCGCAGGGAACTTTTCCCCGCATGTATGAGTGCGCTACCTCCGGCGGCGAATCATAGGCGCAGCGCCGCACTGCGCCTCGGTCCCCGCACTGCGCCTAACACACTGGCCAGGCGTGGCGGACTTTTCCCCGCATGTATGACCGCACTACCTCCAGCGCCGAATCCTAGGCGCAGCGCCTCACTGCGCCTTGGACCCGCACTGCGCCTAAAACACAGGCGAGGCGCGGCGGACTTTACATTGTACGTATGAGCGCGCCCCGGCCCCGACATAAATCAGGCCCAGATTCCGCCGGAAAACTGGCGGCAAGGTTCGCCCCGACCTGGCGGGATTCATGCATGTGGCCCATAGACTGGAGCAGCTATTAACAATAGTGATGTAGAAGCCAAATGAGAGAGCTTTAAATATACTCTGGGGAAATTTGCAGCAAGATGTATTCCTATGTGTAACAAGAATAGGTGATTAAAACTAAATCCAACATGCCTTCTACCTTCTGTTAAAAGGGCAATAAATAATAAAAAAGGGCATTTAAAAAATATAATTCAGAGGGGTCAGCATCAGCCTGATGAAAGGCAGGTGGCCAAATACAGCAAGACTAACCCCAAGAAATTCTTTAAGCATATAAATGCCCAAAATCCTAAATCAGAGCATATAGGACCCTTAAATAACAGTAATGGAGAGCTGGTCACTGGGGATCAGGAGAAGGCAGAGCTAATAAATAAGTTCCTCAGCGCTGTATATACTAAGGAGGAGAAAGCAGCTGATGGTGGTGGGCACAGTACAGATATAGGTGGTGTCAGTACTAATGGGAGCAGTTGTAGGGCTGATGGAGGTGGGTCCATTGTGGGTGTAGGTAGTGCCAGTACTGTTAATACATCATCTGATATAATTTATTGGCAGAGTGTAGAAATGGTCCAAGCCAAGTTAAATAAACTGAATGTGAACAAGGCTCCAGGCCCTGATGGCATACACCCAAGAGTTCTTAAAGAGCTCAGCTCGGTTATCTCTGTGCCCCTGTATATAATATTTAGAGATTATCTGGTGACTGGTATAGTGCCAAGAGACTGGCACAAGGCAAATGTAGTTCCCATCTTCAAAAAAGGCTCCAAGTCTTGCCCAGATAATTATAGACCAGTAAGTTTAACATCAATTGTGGGAAAACTGTTTGAGGTGCTCATAAGGGACTATATACAGGTATATGTGGCTGAATACAATATTAGAAGTGATTGACAGCATGGTGTAATTTAATTAAAAACTGGCTATTGGATCGTACTCAGAGAGTGGTGGTAAATGACTCCTACTCTGAGTGGTCCCCGGTTATGAGTGGTGGGCACAGGGCTCAGTATTGGGTCCTCTTTTATTCAATGTATTCATTAATTATATAGTGGAGGGTATCAATAGCACGGTTTAGATTTTTGCAGATGACACCAAGATATGTAGTGTAGTGCAATCAATGGAAGATGCTCATAAATTGCAAGCAGACCTGAACACACTGAGTGCTTGGGCATCCACTTGGTAGATAAGGTTCAATGTGGATAAATGTAAGGTTCTACATCTGGGTAGAAATAATCTGCAGGCACCATATGTCCTAGGGGGAGAAAAACTGGGAGAATCGCTTGTTGTGAAAGATATGGGTGTTCTTGTAGATCATAGATCATGTAATATTCTGGATCCTGGCTGGTGACGGCTCTGGGGTCAGAGATGGGGTCTCCCCTGGAGCAGATTGGTTCTTGCCTTGTGGGTTACAGGGTATTCACCACTGGGGGCCTGGGCTTGAAATCCTTGTCTGCCTCCCTTCACCCACATTTTCCCCACCCTTGGTTGAACTTGATGGACGTGTGTCTTTTTCAACTGTACTTTGTAACTCCACCCCATTCTGTGTTGATCTCTTAGCTCAGGGCTTTCTATGTCTATCCATCAGCTTCCCAGAGCTGTATGTTCCTTAGGGTGTGCAGCCTGATTTAATAGACCACCACATGCCAACCAGCTTTCCCAGAACCAATGTTTTCAGACCCTTTTCTATTTAAGTGCTTCTTCCCCACTCCATTGTCAGTCAGTTATCCTGTCTACGTTTACCAGGTATCAACATTTGGCTATTCCTACATGTTTCTGAGTGTACTCCGCCTGTCCTGACCTCCTGTCTGCAACCCAATCATGACTGAATGCAACCTGTCCTATCCTTCCGCTTGTGTCCTGACTACGTCTCTGCTTAACCCTCCTGTACCACGCCAGCCATCACCGTAAGTGCCCTCATCAGGGATAGCGACCTGGGAGTTCCCTGCAGGGGAATCCAAGCCCCTTTGTGGAGGTTGAGGGTGTATGCCAAGGGATGCCTGCACTCCCCTCCTCGGCAAGACCTTACACCAGGGGTGTCAAACTGCGGCCCTCCAGCTGTTGGGAAACTACAACTCCCATCATGCATTTGTATAATCTATAACAGTGGGCATGATGGGAGTTGTAGTTTCCCAACAGCTGGAGGGCTGCAGTTTGACACCCCTGCCTTACACCAAACTCACGGTTGGTACAGAGTCCACTCCTACTAGTGACACTGTACATATTGGGGAAACAGCAAATTTGGGAGTATTTTTATTAGTCTATTGTATTTCAATTATGGGTTGGAGATCAGAAGCAATTTTTCTCCATATTTTCATGTGGCTAATATATGTGACCACCAGGGGCACTGTGATTTGTGTTCTATTTGTTCCTTGGAATCCCTCTTGCTCTGTAGATCAGTCCCTCTAACAAGTGGCTGGTGTCCTTATTGTAAGAAGGTCCTCCTCCGTAATATTTTCTGTCTTCACTGTTTGAACAGATCCAAATAAATTCAGGAGCTGGACTCTACCTGATAGACTTCGTTATGCGTTTTGGATGAAAGCTATTTCATCTTTTGGACGACCTGCAGGCTTATGGCAGACTGATGTTTGAACCGATATTGTTTTTTATGTATTTGGTTGTGTCTAGAAAGTTATCCGAGGATGTGAGTGCTAAAGAGCAAGTCTGAAAGTTGACTGGAACATGTTGAAGTAAGGGACTCAAGATAAATACCCCTCCTCTAGTTTACCATTCTTTCCGCCATCTTCTTCTTTCTAGGACAACTTCTGTTATACTAAGCATGCATGCCGGTGCCCAAAACCATTGTATGTTAATGTTCTGCCTTCCCAACCATTGTCCTTTCTCACCAAGTTGTTTAAGGATCCATCTCCCTTTGCTCCCTGTCTGACCAATAGGGCTCTGCCTATATTAAGGTGTTTAATTACTATGTTCATGACCTGGTGTTTTCTGATCTCATTTGCTGATCTGCTTCCTGCCCTGACATTGGCCTGTCCACCCTATTGAGAAAGCTATGCATGCCCTGTCCTCTCCCCTGTTCGACTACTCTAGATGTTCTCCCTTGGGTACTATGCTTGGATTTGTCTTCTTTTGATGACAGAGACTACTCTGAGAGCAGAAATATGGGATTTTTCTGTTGTGAAATCTGGACCCCTGTATAGGGCGTCTCTTAGATTTTGCCTTGGCTGGACCGAGCCCTAACTGTCAGCATTTTCTCACAGTTGAGGCTTGCTCCAGCCATCTTTTATACTAAAGATGGTACTATACATTTATATAAAGTGGTATGAGCCAGTCATCCACCACTGTCTGTGTAATGAAGGGACTAGGTACTAAAAGATAATGTAAAAGATAGCTTCCTGTAAAAAAAATTATAAAATTAAATAAAAAAAAATAAAAATAAGTCAAGGCACCAAGTGTTCCAGTCCGACATATGTTTATTATACACCATACATAGCAGGGGTTCACTTTTTAGACTTCCAGTACCCATGCCGCATCCTGTAATGTGTAGGTTTACAAAGCTCACAAATAATTCTTGTTAACCATTTTTTAACTCACTACCCTGTACCTATCTATTCATATATTTAACCACAAACTATCTGTATCTGGCTTTGTTACCTCCATGTAGAGATGCCTTATGCATGCCAAGTGATGGGGGATGGCTAAAAACCTTAGTAGGGATCTTTGCATATTCATGTATGCTAATACATTATAATCTGTGTCAGTCTGACACAGGCAGTGATCAGGAAAGCACACAGTCTGTCCTGATCACTGGCTTGTTACACAGACAGCCCTGGGGTTACTCTGGGTCCCCAGGGCTGACTGTGCAGCCGTTCGCCGAGCTCTGTCGGGTCACCGGGCGTTCCGATCACCCGACAGAGCAGGGAAACCCTTTGATTGCGCTGCGGTGACGAACTGCGGCAATCAAAGGGTTAAAGCACTGGGGAGCGGAGGTTTCCCCCGCTCTCTGGTGCTTGCAGGAGCTGCACTGGGGTCAGGGCTGTGTAGTACAGCTGTGTTCTCAGCGCTGCAGCGGTGCCAGGAGCCGCAAACTCCGATGTCTGCAGCGACGTCAAAGGACGTCGCTGCAGACGAACGACCTGAAATATCCGCCACCAAAAGATGGTGGGCGGTCGTTAAGGAGTTAAGAGAGATCTTCACTTTGGACAATCTCTACTTGTGAGTAGGGTGCTTTGACAATAAGCTGAAAATAAACTGAAAATCATGCTTTAATCAGCTGCAAACTGTGGGAATACATGGTAGTAAGTGTTGAATTTTCCTGCAGCGCCACCATAGGGGAAAATACGCAATACAAACTGTTCATACAAATCAATTGGTCATCTTTATAATGCAGAACAGGAGAGGACATTCAGAACACGAGATACTCTTTGGAACTGCTCTCCTCTAAGACCAAAAGATGAGGATCCTAAACACGGGATCACTTATTTACTTAGACTAGGTTCACACCAGTGTTGATGGTTCCATTTGGAAACTCTGTCATTGGTCCTGTCGCAAAGCACATTAAAAATATCGCAGCAAGGTGCGCTACTTTTTTCCTCCAAAACAAAGGACATCCCAATGGAAACCAACGGACCCATTGTAGTCAATGGGGACCATCAGGTGCCATTGGTGTCCATTGTGAAATGGATCACTTCTGGTCCATTTGCACCTCTATGACCGAGGTTCCGAATGGAACCTTTGACGTAGATATAAACCAAGCCTTAATCTCTTTTCATTTACCTCTTTAGGGAATTTGATCTAAACTTTAACAACTTTAATATGTGGCTCATTAAGGTTCAACAATCAGCTCTATTTGTTTAATTACTGTAATAAACTGAACTGATGCACAGTGTTCCAAAAGTAGGAGCGACAAGACGGTAATTACTTTCATCTCCCCGGCACACACTGATTTTGGGGAACTGTAGTGCTGCGAGCATCACTAGAACAAGGACGGCCTGCAATGACCTTTATGGCTCATTAAGGTGTTTTCTAAGACTCTGTGTACTCAGGAGGCAGCAGAATCAATTCATTTATAGCATAGAGTCAGCTGCACTGAAAGAAACTGGTAACCTATTTACAGTTTAACTTTATGGTTCATTAGGTTTAGTTCACAGATTGAGGCCATTTTTTTATGCTTAGTTTCTATGTTGGCATATACGATAACTTTATATTGACTACATTATATTGGTGATAAGGTAGTGAAGAAATGTTGTCTGGAATTTACTTGATCTTCTGTTTCTGCCATCCTTGGATGTGAGGCTCCACCTTCAGGCTATGTTCAAGGGCAGCTAAATATGAAATCCTTTCCATACGTGTGTTGAATTTTCTGAAGACTCTCAAGTAAAATAAAGGATGATAACCAATATTAGCATTTAAGAACTTTGGCAGGTGAACCGGAAAAAAATTATATAGCTTACCTGAGTGTTTATTCATCTTCCTGTGATGTTTTCTGTGCTTATTTGTAATTTTCCTATAATGTATGTAGCCTCCTTTCTCTGTAAGCAAGTTACACATTTCCTGTTAAAAACTATCTATTTTGTCCTCCAGAACTAAAAGCCTCAGAATCAAGCCTTTCCTGTGCTTTGTCTATCTTCCTCCCTCACAACCACAGTCTCAGTGCAAACCCCTTGTTTCCCTTCTTATGTTTGCATTTTTGGGATGTAGGATCAGGAGTTGTGACTTGAAAGGCTGCTCTGAAAAAGCCAAATCTCTTCTGTCACCTGATCTCCAGGGCTCAACACACAAAAAATTACAAAACTAAAAGCCTCAGAATCAAGACTTTTATGTGCTTTGTCTATCTTCCTCCCTCACAACCACAATCTCAGTGCAAACCCCTTGTTTCCCTCCTTGTGTTTGAATATTTGGGATGCAGGACCAAGAGTTGTGACTTCAAAGGCTGCCCTGAAAAAGCCAATCCTCTTCCGTCACCTGATATCCAGGGCTCAACACAAAAAAAAATATTTATTTTTTTCACTGGACAACCCCTTTTAAGTTAGGGAATTCTCAAATATCTTTTTAGTTGTAGTTAAATGGTGGAACTTTAATGGTCTTCAACAACTTATTAGACTGGAAGAGCCATTATACAGTAGCTGTAGATAACTAGAAGCTTCACTATCAACCCCCTTTCTATCGTCCTACCTCACAATCACAATTTCAATGCAAACCTCTTGTTTCCCTACTTATGTTTACATTTTTGGGATGCAGGACCAAAAGAGTTGTGATTTCATAGGCTGCCCTAAAAAAGTTAAACCTCTTCTGTCACCTGATCTCCAGGGCTCAACACACAAAAAAATTATAGAATCAAAAGCCTCAGAATCAATCATTTTCTGCGCTGTGTCTAACTTCCTCCCTCACAACCACAATCTCAGTGCAAACCCCTTGTTTCCCTCCTTATGTTTACATTTTTGGGATGCAGGACCAAGAGTTGTGACTTTAAATGCTGCCCTGAAAAAGCCAAACCTCTTCTTTCACCTGATCTCCAGGGCTCAACACAAAAAAATATATATATTTTTTTCACTGGACAACCCCTTTTAAATTAGGGAATTCACACATATCTTTTTAGTTGTAGTTAAATGGTGAACTTTAATGGTCTTCGACAACTTATTAGACTAGAAATGCCATTATAAAGTAGCTGTGGATAACTAGAAGCTTCACTATCGACCCCCTTTCTATCATCCTCCCTCACAACCACAGTTTGAGTGCAAACCCCTTGTTTCCCTACTTACATTAAAATTTTTGGGATGCAGGATCAAAAGAGTTGTGACTTCAAATGTTGTCCTGAAAAAGCCAAACCTCTTCTGTCACCTGATCTCCAGGGCTCAACACAAAAAAATTTAAATGTAATTTTTTTTTCACTGGACAACTCCTTTTAAATTAGGGAATTCTCAAATATCTTTTTTAGCTGTAGTTAAATGGTGGAACTTGAATGGTCTTCGAGAAGTTATTAGAGTAGAAGAGCCATTATACAGTAGCTGTGGATAACTAGAAGCTTCGCTATCGACCCCCTTTCTATCATCCTCCCTCACAACCACAGTTTGAGTGCAAACCCCTTGTTTCCCTACTTACATTTAAATATTTGGGATGCAGGACCAAAAGAGTTGTGACTTCAAATGTTGCCCTGAAAAAGCCAAACCTCTTCTGTCAACTGATCTCCAGGGCTCAACACATAAAAAAATTATAAAACTAAAAGCCTCAGAATCAAGCCTTTTCTGTATTTTGTCTATCTCCCTCCCTCATAACCACAATCTCAGTGCAAACCCCTTGTTTCCCTCCTTATGTTTGAATATTTGGGATGCAGGACCAAGAGTTGTGACTTCAAAGGCTGCCCTGAAAAAGCCAAACCTCTTCTGTCACCTGATCTCCAGGGAGCAACACACACAAAATTTAAAATGTAATTTTTTTTTCACTGGACAACTCCTTTTAAATTAGGGAATTCTCAAATATATTTTTTAGCTGTAGGTAAATGGTGGAACTTGAATGGTCTTCGACAAGTTATTAGACTATAAGAGCCATTATACAGTAGTTGTAGATAACTAGAAGCTTCACTATCGACCCACTTTATGTATTAACGCGTGTCCCTGATTTGATATTCAGTATTAAGTGATTATGAGGAGTCCAAATTCAATGGAAAACACAAATATTTCAGTTCTTTGTAACGTAAGTGCTATCAACACTACTGATCTATTACAGGGTTTTTAAATTCTTTCAAACACCCCTCCTGCTACCTGACTGCTTCACAGCGGGTTAGGTGTTGTCTTTGTGCTAACATGAAAGCGATAAAGAACCCGACTGAAAGCCTTGAAAAAAATACAACTGTCTCAAAATATTATTAAGTAGAATGTAAAACTGAAGTCTGTACCTGAGGCGAGCAACCGGCTCCTGCTTACTTTGAACCATTTTTAATTATGGTATAATTTTCTTATACTGTTACCATGAAAACACATTTTGTTCCTGTTTTTCTCTCCTTCCAAAACAAGCGAGTGATTCATTTGGATTCTTGGAAATCGTCAGAAGCCGAGCCTGCCACACGAAGCCTCGCAAGCCATTACTGCGGCTCCTTTTACATCACAGAATTATTTGTCATCTTGTAGATATCCCTGACTATGACATGAAGCCCATGCATCTATTAATGGTGACTGGTGACTCTTAAATGAGTGTGTTTCTATAAAAAAAAAAAAAAGATAGTCAAAAATTACATCGGGTAAAATTACAAATATGAGACTTAGGTTAGTAGCTGCTTGACACCACACTGCTAACCATCTAAATTGTTGTTGCCATGGTCCCCCTATTCTATATCTTATACTGAAATTATTTCTACTCTAGAATTTGCTAATGGCAAAGTACCAGTAGAGACCGTATATCCCTGTGATGGTTCTAATCTCTCATTAAACAGGTCCCCTAAAAATAACGCTAAGAGCACCCACCAACATCAGAAAATATTGAATTGCACACTCTTCCATTGGTAATTTCCCCAAACCACCTCAAGTTATTCATAGTCCAAAAAAATTAAAATTCGGCACAGCACTTGCTAATGCAGTGAAAAAGTCAAATTTTATTAAGCCATGTTAACAACTTTGCACCATTTTTTGCAATATGGGATGATCATAATTTACATGTAGTAATTGTAGCAATTCTCTCTGCCAACAGAGAATAATGTTCTCTAAGGGAACCATGCATGAACGGGGCTGCGCCAGAAGTCTGGCGTCTTTTAAGCCCGAAAACTAGCGCAACCAGCCGCACTCCAATATCAGGCGCATTACAGAGCGCCCGAGGCACTTTGTAATGCGCCTGAGATCGGGGGCGTTCGGGACTCGTGCTGGAGGCAAATCCAGGCGAATTACTGCTGGAACAGGTATAGCACTTTAAAAGTGGTTTACCTGAGCCAGAAGTGTCGCTTTGTAGCTAGAAAGCGCTAAATCTACATCCCGCAGGGACTATTCTGATTGTCAGATTGGAGTCGGGAAGGAATTTTTTCCCTAAAATGAGGACAATTGGTTTCTACCTCATGGGGGTTTTTGTCTTCCTCTGGATCAACACTTTAGCACAACAGGCTGAACTGGATGGACGTCTTGTCTTTTTTCGGCCTTACAAACTATGTAACTATGCAGTAGAACAGGTTCATAGATTCAGGCGCATTCTACACTACTAATGCGCGTAAAAAAAATGGCACCTGGGCGCCAAAAATCATACATGTCACCCTAAATGTTAAACTACAGCATTGGTACTTCACAGAAATCAGCCTGTAATGGTTCTCCTTAAAGGAAGCCCACTGATCACCAGCTTGGTGGTGCATCACAGTGGGCTTCCTTACAGGAGACCAGTTACAGGCTGATTTCTCTGATCGACCAATGCAGTAGATCATTTACAGCACTTTATTCTCTGTTGGCCTTTAAGCCTGAAGGGCTATTCACCCGAAACGTTGCTACAACAATTACTACATGTAAATTGTGGTCATTAGATATTGCAAAAACTGGTACAAACCTGTTCACATGGATTACTAAAATAAGAGAATTTTTGCATTAATAAGTGGTTACCATTTTTTTCTGACTGTTCAGCATCCAGCTCTGCTCTGCTTAGTCTGGACTCTATAGTTTTATTCTCGCAACCTCCGTTCTTTAGTAACTGGTGCCTCATATTTCAGTATCCAATATGCTAATGAGCCCTAAGACTGTCAGCTGGGTGGTCTTTACCCCTCAGTTCTCAATGACTTGAGTACTCAAGACCATGCTCAATTGAGAAGTATTGAACACAACCTTGACATATTATGCAGTAGGCTTAAAGACGGCTACAAGTTTGCTATGGATATGGTACCTAATCTCCATTATGCATTCCCCTGGTATAATTATACCAATAAAAGGGGTCATGGCTCTCAAATATCTTATCAAAGAGCAACTCCTTATTTCTCTCTAATAATCCACTAGTAAATTTGAGCTATAAAATCCATGACCTCAATATTTTATGTTAACGACAATAGAAAGCTGCTTTTATGAAGACAATAGGGCTCTATACAACTGTATGGGTTAAACATATACAGTGGGTACGGAAAGTATTCAGACCCCTTTACATGTTTCACTCTTTGTTTCATTGCAGCCATTTGGTAAGATCCAAGAAGTTCATTGTTTTGCTCATTTATGTATACTCTGCCCCCCCCCCCCATCTTGAAAGAAAAAAACAGAAATGTAGATATTTTTTCAACTTTACTAAACAAGAAAAACTGAAATATCACGTTAATAAGTATTCAGACCCTTTGCTGTGACACTCCAATTTAAAATTTCACATCGTCCTTTTCCTTCTGATCCTCCTTGAGATGGTTCTACTCCTTCTTTGGGACCACTGTGTTTAATTAAACGTTTGGGCTTATTAGGAAAAAGACACACACCGTCTATCTAATAAGACCTTTCACGCTCACATGCTGTCAAGCACATGAAACATGAGCTAATAAAACTGCCCAAAAGACTCAGAGACAAAATTGTGGCAAGGCACAGATCTGGCCAAGGTTTTACAAAAGAATTTCTGCACACCCAAGGGTTCCTAAGAC
Source organism: Phyllomedusa bahiana (assembly GCA_025379985.1). Classification (NCBI taxonomy): domain Eukaryota; kingdom Metazoa; phylum Chordata; class Amphibia; order Anura; family Hylidae; genus Phyllomedusa; species Phyllomedusa bahiana. The sequence continues at coordinate 35,372 of JAODAL010009899.1, forward strand.
ACGGCCTCCAAATCCTTAAATGAAGAAGTTTTTCCCCACAACCACGACTTTTTTTCCTCGACCCGGCCGTCCAGCCAAACTAACAATCGGGGAAAAACCCTTTGGGTGAAGAGGTAAAGAAGAACCCCAAGACCCTTGGGGCTGACTCCAGAGAGGCATCGGGGAAAAGGGAAAGTTCCACAAATCACCTATCACGCAGCCTCCACCTTTGGGGGGCTTTATTGCAGAGTGCGGCAGAGGGGAACCCCCTCCTCAGTCAAGACAATGAAAGCCGCATACAGTTTGCAAAAAGAACATGAAGGACTCCCAACTATGAGAAATAAATTCCCCTGTCTGATGAGACGAAGATTGAACTTTTTGGTATTAATTGTAATTGGTGGAGAAAAAAAGGGCCCTGCCCATCCCTCCCAATACAATCCTAACAGTGACACATGGGGGGCAGATCATGCTAGGGGGGGGTTTTTTTCAGCTGCAGGGACAGGACACTGGTTTTCAATTGAGGAAAAATTAATGCGGGGCCCAAGTACAGTGATATCCTGGGTGAAAAACCCCTCCCAAAGCTCTGGACCTCAGACGGGGCCAAAAAGGTTTTTTTTCCAACAAGACAAAGACCCTAACACACGCTAAAATAACAAAGCGTGGCTTCAGAACAATCTCGTGCCCATTCTTTACTGGCCCAGCCAAACCCTGACCTAAACCCAAAGAGCATCTCTAAGACTTAAAATGGCTGTCCCCAATGTTCCCATCCAAACCCGAGGGAACTGGGGAGGATCTGCAAGGGAAGAATACAAGGATCCCCAAACCAGTGGAAAAACTTCAACATTCCCAAAAAAGACTCATGGGTTTACTTGCCAAAAGGTGTTTCTAATCAATACAGAGCAAAGGGTCTGAAGACCGTGTGATATTTCAGTTTTTCATGTCTAATAAATTTGCAATGAAGCAAAGCGTGAAAAATTTAAAGGGGTCTGAATACTTTCCCCCACCCACTATATGACAACCCCTTCAATGCTATCACTTTTTTTATAAGCTGGATTCTAGGGGGGGGTTTCTTCCCCCATAGAGCAAGCCACAATAGTTGCTTTGAGGACCCTGAACAAGAAGTATTCATTACTGGTTGATATTGCAAATACCTTAAAGAGGACTTGTTCCCCATAAACTCCCAGAGGCTTTCCCCAGCCTGGGGATCAGAGCTCTACACCAGCTCTGCTTTGCTCCAACCTTGGCAGCAAGTCACAGCCCCTGACACTTTGGGAAAACAGACTTTTAAAGGCCTCAGAGCCCCAAAAATCTGGCCATCACTGAACATCACTCAGTGGCTCTGCTATACTATCTGTTAAACATCAGTCCAAGTATCCCCCAAAGAGATTCACTTGGGGAAAACAAAACTTTTGGGGGGGATTTACAATTAAAATTTATATTAGGGTCTACTAAGTTTGTATCCACAAGGGAAAGGGACCAGTGCGTCCCTTCTTGGGGTAGGATCCAGGTTTTGGCCTAAGGGGGAAAAAATCTCTTTTTCAGGGTCCTTATACATATTCCCTGCTTTTCCCATACAAAGTCACACTTTCATACCGTCCATTAACTGATTCATTTATGTAGTGGATTTTTGTAGTTTTTATTTATTGGCAACTTTTATTGCATATTTATTAAAAGTTACATTTTATTTTTGACACTCCTTGCTTGCTGTATTTTTTAAGTTATTTTGAGTACCCCATGTTAAACTTACACTGTTAACGAGATTTTTGGTATGAATGACATTTCCTGACACCAAGTATTGTTTTCATCCATGGATGTGAGTGAGGGCTTTGTTTTTATTTGAGGACTGAAGTCTTGTTTTTATTGGTACCATTTTAGGACATATGTGACTTTTCGCCACTCATTATTCCCACCTTTGGGGGCACAAGGTAACTAATAAAACACTTTTTTTTTACAGTGTGCACCATACATGATTAACAATGCTATTTTATTCATACGCAGACTTTTATGGATGCACAAATACCAATTATCTTAAAAATTACTTTTCTTTACTTTTTTATATTTTTTTCACTTGTACTTTTATGGGGACATATATGTACGGGGCTGCAACAGTATTCTGGTGTGCTTACAGCCCACAAACTGGCAAAGCCCCATTCTCTAGCTGTATGAGCAGGCGCACTCCAAAACTAGGCGCATGTTGCGGCGTCCGCAGCACTTTGTAATGCGCCCAAGATGTGGGGGTGTTCTGAATGCATGTTGCACCACAACCGTATGATTCTACACATTTATGACTGGAGGATGGCAAATCCAGGCGCATTACTGCTGGAACAGGTAGACCAAGTTACAAGTGGTTTACCTGTGCCTGAGTTGGTGTAGTGGAACTACAATGCGCCAAATCTATGATCCGCAGTAGAACAGGTCCATACATTCTGGCACCTTCTACACTGTTTTAAAGCTATCTAGAACTGGCCTCTATACACCCAGATCATACATGTCACCCTTAGTCCCCATATGGTACTTGACCCCTTTACAGGACCAGTCAAATCAGTGTTGAACTGAAACCAGAAAGAAGAAAAAAGACATGGACCACCCACTTACCATACATTAATTTATTGTTTCTCAGCAAAAATATTTACAAACATTAACACAAGGTTTTTAGTATACTTTTTGATCAAATGGTATAAGCCCACTTGCCACTTCAAGGTGACCTCTTTAAGGTGGGTCTCTACACTAAGATGTAGCACCACATGGGGTCCACCGCTGCAACGCAGCAAGGTAACGGCAGGTAACAACAGCAACAGGAACCAGAGGTCAGGATCTCAAATGGACATTAATGAACTGACCATGGAGCAGAGGCAGGAAGTTCCTTAAGTTACAGGAGGTCGTAGGTGATTGGACAGGTAATTGGTACACTGTCCCTTTAAATCCAGACCAATGGGGGAGGGCATATGCAGACACAGACAGGAACACAGGTAGGAGTAGGATCAAGGACAGGTGAGTACAGCAACAAGGACAGGGACACAGCAGCAAGTACAGGAACCAGGGGACAGACACAGACTCAGAGGCACGTGCACGGAAATAGAAACGCAGAAGGGACATAACCATGTCCGCGGTCTGGAACGAGGGCTGCGGCATGGAACGTGACAGTGGTGCAAGATCTTAGTGTAGGAACTCACTTTAAAGAGGTTGCCATACAGTTTGATCAAAAAGTATACTAAGAACTTTGTTTCAGTAAATATTTTTTTGCTGAGAAGCATTAGATCAACGTATGGTAAGTGGATGTGCGGTCCATGTCGTCTTTCTTCTTCTTAGTTTGAATTATCTTAGTGTCAAACTGAACATGGTCCTAGTTGAATAACACTATCCCCTTCATCTGCACCTCTAGTGCAAGGCTTTTGTGTGGTATGGTATTAAATACAGATATATCACATTAGCCACCTAACCAACATCAGGATTTGCACTAACCTCCTCCAAGCATTAGACACCACATGTTATCCATGAACTTGTGCTGGTTAATAGTTATAAGAATATCTGCTATATCACTTTACTATTCATCAGTTACAAAATCTACATCTATTTACCAGATGATAGTCATGTGGTTTCTACTTTTTGGCCTTCTTTTTTAAGGGTACACCATCAACCATCGTCCAGTCCTGTGGCACTGATATTAAGAGAGTCTAAGAAGATGAGATACAGTTACTGAGCTCCACTCCCCGAATAGCTTTGGATTAACGTAGTCTAGGCTGGGGGCTTTATAAGTATTCAATATGTTCATATAGATTGCATCAAATTCAGTAATAAACCAGTAGTAGTAATCTCCTAAGATCCTTCTCATGGTCTCTGCAAGCATCCAAAATGTAAATTATGTAACACTGTACCTACTCAGGAGGTTTGGCACTCTGTATGAAAAAAAATGGCGCACAATATTCGACTGAAAAACTACATGGTGTTAAATGGTGGATATTTACTATATGAGTGTGATTGGTTACACACAGTGATTTCTTCATAGCTAATAATTTTTTTTTAAAAAGTAATAAATAAAATATAAAAAATACATATATTTCTGTATGTTTATTGTTACTGCAATATATTTGTATATAATTATTATATATTATAAAAATAATAAATGAAATATAAAAATACATATATTTCTATATGTTTATTTTTATTATAATATATTTATTTATAATTTTTTTCTTATATTTTTAGTATTTTTTTCTAAATAGGCAAAGCCTCATTAATATGCTCATGCACACAGTTATAATGAAGTGTGACACTACTTAAGTGGATGTGAAGCTCACTATTGTCTAGATCCCTTTTTAAGGGGCCCAGCGCCCGTATAATTGTTCAATATCCATAACATAACCTAGGATGAAATAATAGTGGCATATTGGCATTGTAAATTCCAGAGATGTAAGGAAATGCTGGAAAATTTGCACCTGGCATCAAAAAGAGCCAACATTTAAAAAGCTTCTCAGCATCCGGGGATTGTGCTTTTAATTGAAATGGAAAATGGGCACATGTAAAGAGTGAGTGGGAGGTGAAGCATTGTTCAAGGAAATGTATTTAAACATTTGCTAATAGATTTTAAATAAGCTCAAGGCTGGATGTGAAGGGGACAATGTCACAGCTTTTATTGCAAACTAAATAATAAGCAGTCCAAAAAACTCCCTCCAACGTAATAATAGGAATAACAAAATCAATACAGAAAACCCAAAATGAAAATATTCCTTTAAAATTTAACCTTTAATCAATACGCTTAAAAAGTTGAATATCTCTCAATATCAAAACATGGGACAATTAGCAGCAGCAGAAACCGCTCTCAATGTACTCACTAGTCTCTATAAATACCCTAGACTAGTGGGAACACCTTAACGGAGACCCCGTCCCGAAAAGGACGACCCCACAACAGGATAATCCCACTATAAACACTAAGATCCTAGCCTACACTGATCCTATCCCTAAGTGCAGGTCTATGATGAATAGGAGAAGTAATAGCTCATTTGCATAGAGTAGTCAGCGATAAATATCAAAGTTACAGTTAATTTCCCCAGACGCGTTTCGTCCCACTCACAGGGACTTCTCAATGGGGTACTCAATATATCTCTTTAACAAATGTAACAAATCGCTCTTAAACATATCTGTAGAACCTGTAAACATATACGTTCAGTAATAGCAGACCGGTGTTTAAACCAATACTTGCGTAACAGGTCCACTGAAGGATGAAGCTGGTATGCCTCATCTAGGGTGGAATTCCGATGGGGCTAGTTTGCCTCCACAGGTATGGAGAGACCCTCACGTTGGTGTCTCAGCAGTCCCACAAAGTGAATAAGCTTTGGAGAGGATTTATACATTCAAACTCCTCCCCCGGCCACAAGAACACTGCCTCCAAATACCCACATGACACACTGGAACCTGTATAAGATCGTACCATAACCTTAGGATATATTTACCGAGACCGGCTTTCTTTCTTTCCAAACTAAATAATAAAAAAAAAATGCACTTTATCCGGTGGACAATTGCAGACAATGTTCATATGTATAGTCTGTCCTGCCTGAGTGACTTCTTGTGCACTACAGATTACATAATTACTTATCAAATTCCTGCTGGAAGCCCCTTCACATCCTCATTTTTACTTTGTATATCTCTGCATTGCTGCTAAATATACCTTCTTGTCTAAAGGAGAAGAAAAGCCCTACTGTACAGCATTAGGTAAATCATAGTTGCCAACTTTTGAAAATGAAAAAGCAGGAGACTGTAGTGGGCGGCGCGCTTAGCGCGCCGCGGAAAAAAGTTGCATGGGCACGCCCATCTTGTCGATATGCCACGCCCCTTCAAAAAGCCACACCCAATCCACCTAACTGCATAACGGCTTTGGAAGAAAGCCAGGTATATGCCCTTCTAGCCAGGTAGTAACCCCCCATAAGCAGGTAGTGCCCCTTACAGGCAGGTAGATGCCCCCTTGTAGCCAGGTAGGTGCCCCCTCTGTAGCCAGGTAGGTGCCCCCCTTTGTTAGCCAGGTAGGTGCCCCCCTTTGTTTGCCAGGTAGGTGCCCCCCATTGTTGGCAGGTAGGTGCCCCCCATTGTTTGCCAGGTAGTGCCCCCATTGTTGCCAGGTAGTGCCCCCATTGTTCCCCCTCTGTTGCCAGGTAGATGCCCCCATTGTTGCCAGGTAGTGCCCCCATTGTTGCCAGGTAGATGCCCCATTGTTGCCAGGTAGATGCCCCCATTGTTGCCAGGTAGATGTCCCCTCTGTTGCCAGGTAGTGCCCCATCTGTTGCCAGGTGGCCCCCTCTGTTGCAGGTAGATGCCCTCATTGTTGCCAGGTATGCCCCCATTGTTGCAGGGATGCCCCCATTGTTGCCAGGTAGTGCCCCCATTGTTGCCAGGTAGTGCCCCCATTGTTGCTAGGTAGATGCCCCCTTTTGCCAGGTAGTGCCCCATTGTTGCCAGTATGTCCCCTCTGTTGCCAGTAGAGGTCCCCTCGGTTCCCAGGTAGTGCCCCCTCTGTTGCCAGGTAGTGCCCCCATTGTTGCCAGGTAGATCCCCATTGTGCAGTAATCCCCTCTGTTGCCAGGTAGTGCCCCCATTGTGGCCAGGTAGTGCCCCCATTGTGGCCAGGTAGTGCCCCCTCTGTTGCCAGGTAGATGTCCCCTCTGTTGCCAGGTAGTGCCCCCATTGTTGCCAGGCAGAGCCCCCCAGATAGCTAATAAAAATAAAATAATAAAATCCACTTACCTCACCAGGCTCCTGCAGCACGGCCGCTCCGGACGATCTCCTCAGCGGCGCAGGGGGAAGTGAGAGCAGCCGCGCATCACTCCCCTGCAGCCGCGCGTCACTTTCCCTGTGCCGCTGACCTGTATGTGCGGTGCACACACCGGCGCCGGACATACAGGGGGGAGGAGGGAGGAAGGAACGATCCCTCTCTGCCTCCTCCCTCACAGCGAACTCCGGGCGGGTGAAGCGGGCGCAGTGCCCGCTTCACCCCCTGAGGAGCGGCCCGCGGCGCCAGGAGTATAGCAGCACTAGCGGCTACTCTGTCGCCGCGGTCCATTTAAAGAACCCCGCCGCGAGGGAATGCCAACCCCCCCCGGGAGGGCGGGAGGGGACCCCAAATAGCGGACCCCCCCGCCTAAACGGGAAGTTGCATGTAATTGTGTATACTGTATCTATAACATGCAGCTTCAGTCTGTATCTGCTATCTGCTGTATGCAGAGTCTTCAGTGTATACTGTATCTATAACATGCAGCTTCAGTCTGTATCTGCTATCTGCTGTATGCAGAGTCTTCAGTGTATACTGTATCTATAACATGCAGCTTCAGTTTGTATCTGCTATCTGCTGTATGCAGAGTATTCAGTATATACTGTATTTATAACAGAGGAGTACAACATGTGGACCCAATGCTCCCCTATGCGGCCCTCAGGCACCAGGGCACAAACATGCTTAGTCTCTGTTCTCATACTACAGAAGGGAACATCCATCTTTTAACAGCTGCATTCAAATGATGGCACTGAATGGCTTGCACTGTTATGGTGGCCCTGTATGGCTGGCACTGTTAATGGTGGTGCCCCGTTATGGCTGGTCACTATACAGGCTGATATATGCGCTATTTTAAGCAACCTATCCAGTAAAACTGCTTTTGTATTACCTTTTTGCATCAGGAAAAAATTAATCTGGAGCCAAATACGGTTATAAAATGAAATATCAAAAAATCCAGTATTATAGAGGCTTATATATCCATAAATCCAAATATATTATAGCAGTATTAAAAAAATCCGGTGCACACATATTAAGAGCAGCAAACGCTTATGCGTTTCAGAAAAAACCCTTACTCTTAGCGTGTTCTCTCTATAGTTATAAAACAGCCACCCACAATCCCCCAAAACCACAAAGAAAATAGGGTCTCATTTCCTCTTTCTGGAGCACTGATTAGGGTACCCCCCATTCTGAACCCTGGCGGTCCCTAAACTGAAACAAAGACTTCACAGACATTTTGATAATTTACAGTTGAAGTGCCAAAAGGTCTCAGATAAGGAATACCTCTACCTGGGAAAGGTACAATATGACAATGTGGCTCTAAGATCAGAAAGTGTTGTGCACCCCTGATCTATAACATACAGCTTTGGCGTGTCTCTGCTATCTGCTGTGCACAGAATCAGCAGTGTATCTCTATTTCTATCTAGGTAATAAAACATAATGAAAACCTTACAAATTTGGTATCACCAGAATTGTATTAACCTGCAGAATATAGATAATACATTATTGATGCTGAAGAGTGAACGACATAAAAACAGACACCCCCACAAACATCGCACAAGTAGGCTTTTTTCACATTTCACCCCACTTAAATTTTCTTTTTGGTTTTACGGTACATTATATGTTTTGGTGAATAACATCATTATAAAGTGTAACGGCTGAGTAGTGGATCCACTGGACCACCGCAAGCGATGATAGCTAAGCCACGCCAGGGAACGGAATCTAAGTAGCCCCCGGTTTTCACCAGAGCCCCCGCAAAGCCGGATGGACTTGCTGCGGCGTAGCTACCAGTCGTCCCCCTGACGTGACTTGCTTGCGGTGGCGGCCGAGGTTGCATCGAGGTACAGAATATCGTAGTCCCGAGAAACGTAGGTCGTGGGCAGGCAGAATGTCAGGGCAGGCGCAGAGGTTCTGGTCGTAGACAGGCAGGAAGGTCATGGCAGGCGCAGAGGTTCCGGAGTCCAGAAAACGAGCAAAGGGGTCTGTACAAACAAACGGTAGGAGCGCAATATGAATCAGAACGCTTTGTCCTATGGCTCGGGGCAACAGAGATCCAGCGAGAATACTGCAGAGCGGACCCTTAAATAGGGGAGGCGTCAGGCAGACAACCAATTATTGGGACACGTCCTTTTATTTTTTTTTTCCTTTAAATATACGAGAACGCCGCGCGCGCGCGCTAGGGAACGGGCACCCGCAGCCTGGCCGCAGGAGACGCGGCGGTGACAGGAACGCGCCGTGTAAGTTACCAGCAGGGGCGGCACCCCCGCTCGTCCCGCGGCCAGCGGCAGGCACCCGACCCCGCAGGAGCGCCCGGAGGGGGACCACGTGGTGCGCCCGAGGCCCGCGGCGCCGAGAAACGGGGGTCCGCCGCTAACAGTAACCTAGTAACCCCCCCCCCCTTTAGGTCTTCCCCCTCTTCTTAGGCGAAGAACTTACCGGCGTCAGTCGTGATTCAGGTTATTAGACTCTGTTCCCAGGACCTCTCTTCTGTGGCCGAAGCCTTTCCAAATCATACCAGAAAGAAACGCTTACCCCTGATGGTTTTCATGTCCAAAGATGTCCTTTACCTCAAAAACAACAGGGGACTCTAGTACCGGAGACGGGCAGCGCCCCTCTGGGAGAATCGTTTCAAGACCAGAGCTAAGAGGGAGACGTGAAAAGGCATAGGGATCCGGATGGATGGAGAAGGTCAGAGCTTATAGGATACCGGATTCAACAGACCGAAGCACTCTGAACGACCCAGGAACCGCGGACCTCCAATTTATAAATGGGGTAACCGTTAGGATGTGGTTTGGCCGAAAGCCACACTTTATCTCCAGGCGGAATGTGGAGAGGTCCTTCTACTTCGTGTCAGCTGGGACATTTCATGCTGGGCGGAATTGCCTTGATTAAACGCTTGCGGTCTCAACCCAAATGAACCCCGATATCCAGAACCTGTTTGTCCACCGCCGGAACCTCGGAGGCAGAGGCCAAGGGGACGGGAGGGCGTGGTGACGTCCAAAGATCTCCACAAGGAATGGGAACGGCCAGTAGAGTCGGAGTCCCGATGGTTATAGGAGAATCGGCCCAAAGGAAGCAGTTTCGTACCAGTTCCGTCTGCGTCCGAACAAAGTTGCCGTAGATACTGCCCCTAAGATCTGTTTTCCTCTCTCAACCTGCCCATTGTTTGGATGGTATGGCTGAAGAAAGTCCAGTTTACTTTGCAAGCGGGAACCAAGGCACGCCAAAAATTAGAGACAAATTGGACGCCTCGATCGGAGACATGTGAGATGGTAAGCCATGCAGGGCGAAAGATGTGCAAGAAAAAAATGATCCCCAACTTGGGGAGCATAAGGAGACCAGGCAGCGGCAACAAGTGGGACATCTTCGAAAAACGGTCAGTGTTGACCACCCAGATGACCGAGTTCCCCGAGGAGGGAGGAAGGTCCGTGATGAGTCCAATCCTATGTGTGATCCATGGAACCATCCGACAGGCATGAATGGGACTAGGAGCCAGTGGGCCTATTGGCGTGGAACCTTGTTTTTTCGACCACAATGTACAGGAGAGAACAGAAGTCTTGACATCTGGGACAGAGTCTGCCACCCAATAATTCGGAGATGAGGCAAAGATTTTCCGATTCCGGGGTGGCCGCCAGAAGAAACTATTCTATCCCCCAACCCAGAAATTCCTCCTCCTGAGTGCGGGACGCAACATAAGTTTCTGCCCGGAGGGAACACTACGGAGATCCACAGACCACATGGACCAGTCGTTCAGTGCTATGATATGCGGACAGACCGTTTTCCTCCCGGTAAACGTCAAAGCACGGGAGAGGCGTCCGCCTTGACATTTATCCTCTCGGTCGGAAATGGATCTTAAAACAAAACTGAGCAAAAAAAAGAGAACCGACCGGCCTGGCGAGATTTAAGCGCTGAGCCGTCTGCCAGGTACTCTGGAGATTTTTTGATTGTTAAGACACAAACTGATGATCCGGGCTCCCTCCAACAGAACGCCACTCCTCCAAGGCCAATATTATGGCCCAACAGTTCCCGATCTCCAATGCATAAATTTCGTGTCTGCCGAAGAGAAGGGTTTAAAAAAAACCCCAGGTGACGGTCTGTGCCTTTGGGGCCCTTCTGGTCAGGACAGCCCCTGCTCCCATCGGAAGGAGGCATCAACCTCAAGGCTGAAGGTCTCTCCTTGATCCGGCGGCTAACCAAGAATAGGGCAGAGGAGAACGCAGCCCTTCAGACGGGAGACGCCTCTTTCGCAGACGGAGACCAACATTAATGTTGCGTCCTTCCTGGTGAGAGCCACGATGGAGCACCAACAGTATAAAATTGGGGGATGAATTTGCCGGTAGTATTGGCGAATCCTAGGAACCGTTGAATTCGCCCCGGAGACCGGCAGGTCGCGGCCACTGCTGGATAGCAGAGAGTTCGCATGGATCCATCAGAAGGCCTTGATCGGCAGACTATGTAACTCCAGGAGGGGAGGAAGGCAGGTCCTGGTGGAAGCGGCACTTCTCCAGCTAGCGTACAGTTGGGTTGTCCCGCAAACACCGCAGAACCTGGCGTACTTGCCTCCGATGGGTTCTTAACGTCGGGGGCGAAAAAATCAAATGTCACCAGGTACACAATTCGCTGTGTAACAGCAAGACCCAAATACGTCATTGACAACTCTCTGGAATAACAGCTGGGGCATTGCCAAGCCCGACAGGCGGCCATCACGCTATATCCCCCCCCCCCCCCCCCCCCCCCACCCCGCCCCCCCCCCCCCCCCCCCACCCCCCCCCCCCCCATGGGGTGGAACCCACACCCACCCCCCCCACCCACACAAAAAAAAAAAAAAAAAAACACAAAAAAAAAAAGGGTGGTTAAAAAAAAAAAAAAAAAAAAAAAAATGGGGGAAAAAAAAAAAAAAAAAAAAAAAAAAAAAAAAAAAAAAAAAAAAAAAAAAAAAAAAAAAAAAAAAAAAAAAAAAAAAAAAAAAAAAAAAAAAAAAAAAAAAAAAAAAAAAAAAAAAAAAAAAAAAAAAAAAAAACACAAACACCACAACACCCACCCAAAAAAAAAAAAAAAATTTTGGGGGGGGTTTTTAAAAAAAAAAAAAAAAAAAAAAAAAAAAAAAAAAAAAAAATTTTTAAATTAAAAGGTTTGAGGATTCCATTCATCAAACTCTCAATCCTATGATTATAGCTCCTCCAAGTTCTTAATTTTATATCTATCAAAAGATCGAAACCTCAAAATCTTGTAGAGTACGATTCTTCACCGTGATCTTGTTTAGTCCCTATAATCGATCACGACGAAAGAACCGTCCTTTTTCTGAACGAAAAAGAAGCCGGCACCGCGGTGAGAGACTGCGTAATAAATCCTTTCCCCAAGTCTCCTTATATAGCCACATAGCCTGGTCTCGGGCACAGAGAGAGGATAGACCCTACCCCGTGGGGACAGGTACCGGGGAGAATCTAATAAGGAACAGTCCTACTAAACCGATGGGCGGTAACTTCTCAGCCTGCTTCCCAGAATACCTCTCCAAGATCCTGTTACAACCGCTGGCAGAACCCTGTAGAATACATGACAGACGACTGGGGATGAGAGGTGGCACCGGGCGGTGCCACCAAACAGCAGTCCTGGCATTCCCTCCCCAACGAAGGGACTTCGCCCCGTCTTTCCATTCAAGTGTAGGGCTTGGCGATTGCAGCCAGGCAGCCCCAACAGGATCGCCGAAGAAGCGCGGGGCAGTGACGTGGAAAGCAGATCCTTTTCCGTGTGTAGACCCAACCCGGCAAGCTTCACGGTCTCGGTGAGGAACTGTGATGGAGTCGCTGAGGAGTTCCCCACTGACAGAGAGAATGACAACGGCTTTACTAGACGGGTCACCGGCAAACGGTAAGATACGAGATACCAGGAGCTGAATAAAGTTCCCGGCCGTAGTAAGCCGGAGTCCAAGAAGGCCGAGACCCGAAGAGACAGGCCCAGCATCCGTCGTTAACCCCTCCACAGCAACAAAACTCGTGGAGAGGAGGGCTGAGCACCTAGGGACGCCCTCTCCTACAGCCCTAGGTGCTGGGCGTCTCCCGACCGCTTGAGGACGCTGCGGACAACTCCTGCGGAAATGGTCCGGGCTGCGCAGTAATAGGCCAAAGATTCTCCACCCTGCGACGGGTACGTTCAGGACTCCGACAGTGTGGCCCGATCCACTTGCATGGGCTCTTCAGTGACAACGGCGGAGGAGGTTTCGGAGAGAATTCTCTGGGAACGCAGGAACGCCAGACGAGGGAGGCGACGGGGTTGTGCGCTCGAGTCCCGCTCCTTGACGGAGCTCCTGCTGTCGTTCCGAAAAACGCACATCTATGCGAGTGGCAAATGGATGAGCCTCACTCAACGACGAAGGAGATCTCTGCTGCTAGGACGTCCTTTACTCTGCGCGAGAGAAACCTTCTTATAATGTGGCACAGAGAGCAGCGTCATTCCAAGAGAGCACTGGATGCTAGTGTGCGGAACGGAACCGCATATTCCCCTACGGAGGTCGTCCCCTTTGGCAGCAATTGAGTAGAGCCGTCTCCGCGGAAGAGTGCTCGTCTGCAGGCTCCTCAACAACGCTGCGGAATTCAGGGAGGAATGCCTGTACAGGTCTGCGGTCACAGATCACTCCGTCCCCAAAGAGGTGTCAGCCCAGGCCAGGGCCTTCCCGGACAGCAGCTCCACCACGAACGCCACCATTGACACTCTCAGAGGGAAACTGGCCGGACATCAGCTCCACGTGTCATGGAGCACACTGCATGATGAACTACTCCTACAGCTTCGAGTCATCCGTCAAACTTGGGGACGAGAGGGAGGCGGAGCTTCTATCGGCCCACGGCTGCCAGCGGGATGGCCGGGGTAGAAGGAGCCACCAGCAAGAGCAGTTTGCTGCGGTGTGCTGGACGCCAGGAGTTGGCGCATCAAGGCGACAGCTGTTCCCAGTTTGCTGAGCTTGCTTGCGCGATCTGCTGCGACTAGTCGGGCGAACAATGGTCGCAGTGATCCACAGGGCATGGCAGAGCACTTGTCGGATCCACTGGCTGGAACCTAACTGTAACGGCTGAGTAGTGGATCCACTGGACCACCGCAAGCGATGATAGCTAAGCACGCCAGGGAACGAATCTAAGTAGCCCCCCCGGTTTTCAACCAGAGCCCGCCGCAAAGCGGGATGGAACTTGCTGTCGGCTGAGGCTACCCATTCGTCCCCCCTGACGTGACTTGCTTGCGGTGGTCGTCCGAGGTGCAGCGAGGTACAGAATCGTAGTCCGAGAAAACGTATTCGTGCAGGCCAGAAATGTCATGGCAGGGGCGGCAGAGGTTCGTGGCGTAGACAGGCAGGAAGGTCAGGGCAGGCGGCAGAGGTTTCGGAGTCAAAAACGTAGCAAAGGGTCTGGTACACGGTAGGGCGACAATATGATTCCGGAACTGCTTTCCTATGGCTCAAGGGGCAACATAGATCCAGCGAGGATAGACAGCAGAGCGGACCCTTAAAATAGGGGAAGGCGTCAGGCAGACAACCAATTATTGGGAACACTGTCCTTTAAATTTACGAGGAACGCGCGCGCAGCGCGCAGCAAGGGAACGGGCACCCAGCATCTGGCCGGTCGGCAGGAGAAGCGGGCGGGACAGAACGCGGCCCGGTACGTACCATTCAGGGGCGGAACCCCCGGCTCGTCCCGCCGGCCAGGCGGCAGCACCCGACCCCGTCAGGCGCCCGGAGGGGGACCACGGTGCGCCCCGCGGCCCGCGGCCGAGAAGCGGGGGTCGCCGCTACATAAAGTCACATCTGACCACTAATGCCATGTGATGGAAAAATAAAACACTTATGGCTTTTGGAAGATGGACAGGAAAAAAATTAAGATCCAAGGGTGGAAATGGGGTTAATTTACATTGCAGAGTCTCCTGTGTATTCCCTGCTGAAGCTGTAAAATCTATTAAAAAAAACAGAAAATCATATTGATATAATGGAAATAATTAATTTGCATTTTATTGCATGAAATAAGAATTTGATCACCAACCAAAACAGAACCATATTTGGTACAGAAACCTTTGTTTGCAATTACAGAGGTCAGGTGTTTCCTGTAGTTCTTGACCAAGTTTGCACACACTGCAGCAGGGATTTTGACTCACTCCTCCATACAGATCTTCTCCAGATCTTTCAGGTTTTGGGGCTGTCGCTGGGCTACATTGAGTTTTAGCTCCCTCCAAAGACTTTCGATTGGGTTCAGGTCTGGAGACTGGCTAGGCCCCTCAGACCATGAAATGCTTCTTATGTAGCACTCCTTTGGTTTGCCGTGGCTCTGTATTTCGTGTCATTGTCCTGCTAGAAGACCCATCTTCAATGCTCTTGAAGGAGGTTGTTGGCCAAAACTTCGCAATACATGGCCCCATCCATCCTTCCTTCAATATGGTGCAATCATGCTGTCCCCTATGCAGAAAAGCCCCCACCCTCCCCCTGCCAGAAAAAAAATATGATGTTTCCACCCTGATGCTTCGCAGTTGGGATTATGTTCTTGGGGTTGTGCTATAATTTTGTCCCTGGTGTCCTTAGACAGGTCTTTGGTCTTGGTCATGGTGGAGAGGTTGGAGTGTGATTGATCAAGTGGACAGGTGTCTTTTATACAGGTAACAAGTTTAAACAGGTGCAATTAATAAAGGTGATGAGTGCAGTATAGGAGGGCTGCTTACAGAAAAACTAACAGGTCTTCAATTCTTTGAAGGTGGAAGAACTTGCAAAATTGCCAGTGTATCAAATACTTATTTTCCCCACTGTGTATATATATGTGTGTATATACACATATATATAATGGAAAAATGGCGAAGGCAGAAAGGTTAGCATTAGGGAATGTCCCCACGTTAGAGGACAAATACCGGTCGGTTTATCCGACCAGTATTTGTCCGATTTGTGTGCCGCGGGGGGAGGACGGCTTTTCTCTGCGAAGAGCGGAGAAAATCCCTCCCCCTTCACATTGACATGCACATATTCCGTTTTCAGAGATATCCCATATGTGGCCCTAGTGCATTATTTGGCTCAACCACAAGCCCCAGAATAGGAGGAGCACCTACTGGGACTCTGGGGTCTCATTTTCATTACGATATAATTAGGGGCCATTTAAGTTTGGCGGACACCCTAAGGTGCTAAAAATTAATTAAACTCCCCTAAAAAAACCCCAATAGGAAACTACAACCCTTAGGAATATATCCAGGGGTGTAGTGAGCATTATCGACCCACAGGTATGTCCACCAAAATTTTAGCGTTAGGCTGTGAAAATTGAAAAAACATTTTTTTCCAATAATCTGCAATTTTAGCTGAAAATGTATAATTTTTACAAGGCATTCCCTGTAAAAAAACACCCAACAACCTTGGTTACGCAATTTCCTTCCAATTACGTCAATACCCTACAAGTGGGTGTAAACCTGCTGTTTGAGGCTCCCCCCCCCGCCCGCACTCCCCCCCGCGCCCACCCTCTACCGCCCTTCCAGCATGCAGGCGTATAATGGAGGGAGTGTTACTTGGATTTTGAACGCAGATTTTGGTGGGCCATTCGCATTACAAACCCCCAAAATACAAACAGGTGAAACCTTCCAGAAGTCACCCAAGTTAGGATTAAGCACGCCTCATAGATCTCATCTAGGGGTGGATTGTGCATTTTGGGTCACAGTGTTCCAAATTTTTTTTTTTTTTGCATTGGGCTATGAAAACAGAGGGTGGAAAACGCAGTTCCGCCATTGTTTTTTGGCCATTTACAACGATCGCCGTGCAGTATAAATGATAGGATACTTCCTTTACAATGGGGTCGGTACAATTGCAATGATATAGATTTTATATATTTTTATTTATGATTTTATTACTTTTACACAAAGTCTGAATAGGTCTATACAAATTGGCGTTTTTAATGTTTCCGTTTCTGATAGCCATAACGTTTTCAGTTTTCTGTATCGGAGTATGATTAGGGGGCTTGTTTTTTTGTGGGAATGAGTTGACGTTTTTATTAGTACCATTATGGGGGCATATGCCGCTTTGATCACTTTTTATTAAGTTTTTGTGAGCATTTTGAAACAAATACAGCATTCCTGGTAGTGTTATTTTTATTATTTATTTTAACAGCGGTCACCATGCAGTATAGCTGACATGCTAGTATTCACTCAGCAGGTCGATACGATTACAGCGATACCCAATTTTGTATTTTTTTTTTTTATGTTTTACTCGCTTTACACAATAAAACACACTTTTATTCATAAAAGGAAACACGTTTATTTTTTTTGCATCGCCATAGTCTGAGAGCCCTTAACATTTTTATATTTTCTGTGTAGCGTACTGTGTAATGGGCTTGTTTTTTTGCGGGATGAGTTGACGTTTTTATTGGTATCTATTTTGTGGGGACCAGACTTTTTTATCAGTTTTTAAATCCGTTTTTTTGAGGAAGGCAGGTGAAAGAAAATACTGCATATCCTAGTAGTGTTTTTTTATTTTTTATTTTTCACAGCAAGTCACCATGCAGTATCCATGACCAGTTAGCTTTAACTCTCAGGTCCGATACGATTACGCGAATAACCCTATTTATATAGTTTGTTTTTATTGGAAGCACTTTTAAAAAAAAAATAGTGTTTTTATTGTGTTAAAAAATATTCATCATCGCTGTCTTCTGAGAGCCCTAACTTTTTTATTTTTCCGTATACAGAGACGTGTAAGAACTTTTTTTTTGCGGGATGAACTGACGTTTTAATGGTACAATTTTGGGCCCGTTTAATAGTTTTTGATCGCTTTTTTATTCCATTTAATGTGCTGCAGGATGCACAAAAATCGCAATTCTGTGCTGTTTTTTGTTTTTTTTTTTACGGCGTTAAACCATACGGGTTAATTAACGTGAAAGATTTAAAAGGGCAGGTCGTTACGCATGCGGCGATACCCAAATATGGGTCCTTTATTTATTTTTGATCTTTTTTTGGGGCGATTGCCGTTTGTAAAGGGAGAAAGGGCAGTGTAGTTTTTTAAATTTATTTTTGTTGTGTTTTACTTTTTTTTTTTACTTTTTCACATTTTTTAAATTTTTTCCCAGTGAGGAATTTGTAACTGCAATCCCCACGGGGAAAAAGCAATCATTAGATTGCTGTTTGAAGAGGCGATCGGTGCACAGCTTTAAATGCTGTGCATGGGTTTCGCCATGGCAACTAGTGACACCATGCCCACAATGCATTGTGGGCATGGTGACGTCACCAGACTTCCCGGATTCATTCGGACAGCATCCGGGGAGTCTGGTAGGAGACGGGCGAGCGGCATCATGTGCCGCTGCCTCGCCGATCGTAGGCAGAGGGAGCTCACTCCTCCTGCCTGCGGCATCATTATCGCGGCCATGACAGGCTGCGGTAATGATGCGTTTTTCACCCGCGGCCGGAGCTCACTCCGGGGTGATGGGGCATGAAGCCAGCGGTAATTTACCGCTGGTCCCATGTTGCGATCGCGCGCGGCTCGCCCGCAAGCCCGCGCGATCGCCAGGGCATATGCATACGTCCATTTGCGGGAAGTCACTTCCCGCTAGGGCGTATGCATACGCCCAATGTCGGGAAGGGGTTAAAATACAATCCATGAGTAAAAATATTATATCGAATAAACACAACAGATCATTAAAAAATGGGGAATGATGGTCAAGATAGCTCAGGGGAATGACAACAAATGGCAGCAAATAAGTCAAATGTGAATGTACATCAAAAACATGATTAGTGATAAAAAATACAAACATTAAACTAAAAAGTGTATAAAAAGACTGACACATAGATAACCATAAAAATTACAAATAAATTCATCATGACAAAGTGACACCCCCCAAAATAAAGTACAAGTAAGCATAAATAATATGGTTAATATAAATTTAAATAAATATAATAGTGCATCTCAAAAAATTAGAATATCACTGAAAAGATAATTGATATCAATAATTAAAGGGAAACTGTCACATAGGTTATGCTCCCCTTGTTGAGGACAGCACAAGCTAGTGTCAGACATACTGTTTGCAGCACTGTGCCCCTTATTCTGTAAGATGTAACAGTTTTCAAATTGTATTCATTAGTAGGTGTTAGCCCTGCCCACCAAAGGCTAGCCCCACCCACCTGGCAGTTATTTTCATATTTCTACCTATCCAAAGTAATAGGTTTATCAGTTGAGGTGGGTGTGGCTAGCCTCAGGTTGGCAAGGGTATGAAAAACAGACTCTTTGAATGACTCTTCGAATGACTCTTCTGGCTGAAAACTGCAGATTTGAGCATTAAATACACTAAAACTACAGCATCTTACAGAATAAGGGACACAGCACTGGAAACAGCATGTCTGACACTAGCTTGTTCGATTAGAGAAACCCA
The DNA here is from genome assembly GCA_025379985.1 of Phyllomedusa bahiana. Classification (NCBI taxonomy): domain Eukaryota; kingdom Metazoa; phylum Chordata; class Amphibia; order Anura; family Hylidae; genus Phyllomedusa; species Phyllomedusa bahiana. The sequence continues at coordinate 54,464 of JAODAL010009899.1, forward strand.
TGTATTGTATAGACTCATTACAATATGAATGACAAGGTTTAATATAATACATTTGTGAGCCCTATAACAAATAAAACAAAATCCTGGAGAACCCCTTCAATTATCAATTATATTTAAATTTTTTGAGATGCACTAGTATGTGTGCAGAGGAAAGATAAAGTAAATTATCAGACTTTAAGTTGAATTCTAATTAAAAATGTCACTCTTTATCTCCATGTTACCAACTAGCCATTTCAAGTAACAGTCTAGTATTAGACTAAGAATCTGGTTAACATTTTTGTTAACACTAATGAAAATATTATCCCAGGATGTTACCTTTAATAAACTAGCATGCCAGTCTAACAGTATGTGTCTTGCAAAATAATGCCATTTCAGATCTTCTGAGAAACAGAAAATGTAAGGGCTTGTTCACATGGAGTATACACTCCATGTTACAAGCGCTTTTAGGATCCGTCTTGGGGTCCGCACTGTCTGTCCCCAAGACAGATCTAAACAATTAGCAGTGAGATTATCACAGCTGTCTATGCCGAACACGGAGCGGCGTTCCCATTGCATGTCAATTCTTTTCAAGACGGAACTCAGCTGCGCTTTTGAAACACGCAGCGGTGATCCCTCATGTGAACGCCGCTGCGTGTTCGTCATAGACAGCAGTGATAATCTCACTGCTAATTGTTTAGATCCGTCTTGGGGACTGACAGAGCGGAACCCAAGACGGATCCTAAAAGCGCTTGTAACACGGAGTGTATACTCCGTGTGAACAAGCCCTAAGCATCACTAAATGAATGTGACGTTGTGGCCTGTAATTAGCTGCACCTGTGGCGTGAATGATGAATATTGAGAGCTATAGCCGGGATCACTGTGAAGGAGTGGGAGCGTCCAGGAGGTAAGTTTAATTCTTTTCTTCTAGTTTTCCAGTCTAGGACATTTATGGCATATCAATAAAGTATGCATAAATGTCTGATTGAAGTGTGTTCCACCACTAATACCTGCACCAATCTCAAGAGCTCTTACTCCTATCCTTTTTTATGGCCACAGTGAACATTGCTGTGGCCCGACCTGTGCAGATCTCTGTGTTCACTCAGTAGGAATTAAAATAGATATCCAAGATGGGAATATCCCTTTAACCTCCCTAAAATAAAGCACTTAGAAAATATTTAACTTTAGAGACAAATGACAGATAAAAGAAATCATTAAAATTCTGCATATCTCCATAGAATTATTTTTAATATTTTCTAATGTCGGCTATAATTTGATACTCGGAAAAATCATTACATCCTAATAAAAGCCAACTCAATGCAACCTTAAGGGGATTTTGTAAGTAAAAGAAATAGATTACAAATATCTCTTTTTATGAGATTTTCCAGGCAAACTAGAAGCATTCATATCACAGTTATATTTCAAGAATATAAACTTCATGAATGTTTTCAAACTCAATGAATATTTAAAATAGAGTATCATACTATCCATTAAAATAATCTGCCAGGAAATTTATTGTCTATATTAAAATGTAAATAAACATATACAGCTTCTACACATTTTGAGAATGTTTCATAAATTTTGATTATGCAATGATATTATTAGATTTTCAGTTATAACTTTTGTGTAACTTTGTCTGCAATTGTTATATGTGGATCGTACAAGGTTTCTCTCACAGGAGTGTAGCAATAGTAGTATGGGCAATTTTGTTTTTAAATTAGTCTGAATTACTTCTGTAAATAAAGCAAAACACAAGACAAATAAAATTGTGACTTGTGATTGATTTTGTTATATTCATATCTGTAAATCTTTACAACTGAGATTCAGTTTGTATATTTAAAAGGTCATATGTTTATTCCTTAACAGAGTGGTTTTGAACTATGGGTCACAGAAACTTTTACGGTACTCTGTTTTAATTTGCAGTTTTCCTATAATAAATGTTGAAAATATATTGCTACTGTCTAGACATTTTATCTGAAACAAGTGTCCTTCATAGTCTCAAAGGACTTTTCTGTTTTATTTCCAGTAAATCAAAGCATGTGAAGTGCTTTTCTTCTTATTAAGACATAACCTTCACAGTCCAGTGATTGCCAATAGTAGTATGCCATTGACAATTCATTTACATATAAGTGATTACCTCCATCAGTTAACTGGATAAGTAATACAATGGACAGTTAGACTTTACCCAATATGTCTTATAGTATAATGATAACTTGATTCTTATGTAAACACATCTGTGAAAGAAAGAAATATTTTATGTTTCTACAACATATAACTCAAAGCTGTAAATTTGAGAGAATGTTAACTCCTTAATATCCAATTACTTACCTCACCAAATGGGAGTTGCTGTAAATACCATTCGACTTATAAATGAAAATGGTCTAGCAGTAAAACTATCTTTGTAGCCCATAGCAAACAATCATAGCTCAGCTTCGATTTTCCCAGAGCACTATTTGAAATTAAAGCTGTGTTCTGATTGGTTGCTATGGGCAACAAAGATAATCTTACTATTAGACAGTTTTCATACATAAGGCTCATGTGTGAATGTCATTCATTGTGATCACATCGGTACAGAAGCTGTGCCTAAATGATCATAGCAGGACCACAGCGATGTGTCATGACAGCCAGGAGCCTATTAAAAGCCCCTATGGCTAAATGACAGTTAGTCTGTGCTGAAGGAATAATAGATTTAATAGATTGCGTATTCTGCAGGTCAGTGTGATTTCACCGATACCAAAATTATATAATTTTGTTATGTTTTGCTCTTTTAAAAATAGTAACATTTATTTAAAAATAATAGTAAATAATATATAAATAATAAATTATTAATAAATAAATATAGTTTTTAAACTTTGCTTTATTGGGAAAGCTGTAATTTTTATCACATTTTATTCCAATTTAGTAGGGAATCATGACAACAAACAAAAACACAATTCTGGTGTTTCTTTTTTATGGTGTAAGCCATCTTGGATTCCCATTAACTTATAATGGAAAGTTGAATTCAAACAGATTTCAGTATCAGAATGCAAGTGGATTCCATGTAGAAATTCACAGTCACATTTTACTGTGTGAACAAATCTTAGTCCTTTCTAGCCACACAGTCTAACTTTTTCCAGTTTCCTCCAGGAGACTAGTGCCAAAACACTTCCTAGCGTCTATGAAGAAGGATGCCTAACCCCGACCCTTTTCAGGGACTCTAAGGACTCTTGTTTGAAGGATTTATCATAGGGTCAACCTAGGAATATTTTGCTGGTCTGGGTTGCTCTTTTCAAGTGCTCTGCAGGGTCATGGGATTGGGGTTGGATAAAGTAATAAGGAAAATAGCAAATCTTACTTTAGTTTTTAGATTAAAAACAGCTGTAGAATATAAAAACCTTAAAAACTATATTTTTATCCTTTAATCAGTCTTTACTACAATGAATTTATGAATGACTGCAATTTTCTAGAGCTACACCAGGAATTTGGTTCATAACCCATCTTAAACCACATGTGAACATATCCAGTCTGAAGGACAACATTTACGATCAGGGATAATGTTATGTTATGGTCTTAGAGTCAACTAAAACTCAAAAATTCCTCAGGTGTTATGTCATTTCACAGCATACTTTGACATATACAGGTATATTTTAGTAAAATCACTTTCTAACTATGATTTATATATATGTTTTAGCAGATCTGAACAAATAATACTTTTTATACAGTTCCTTTTGAAAACATTTAGGTTTGCAATTTAAAGTTCATTACATTTTATAAAATAGATTTTACATTAACATTTAAATAAAATGTGAATGTTAATAGAGTGCCCTATTTCTTAACTAAAATAAAAATTTATTCTTGCGTGCTTATTCTTTATCATGAGATTATGAATATTGATTAATGGACTTGCTAAGGTCTATATGAGGGCCAATTAGATCCTGTATCCATGTTTCATATGCACATCATTATAGAACACAACAGGCTGTAGTCTGGCAACTGTTTCAAGTTATATGTCTAAAAATATTAGAACAGTTTCTTTGTTGCCTCTTTTAAGTATATTATGATTAACTTAACAACTTGGTAAACTGACTGAATAAAGAAATAACTATTAAATTTCGCTATATTTATGTATTGCAAGACTGTTTGATTAAAATTTTAAACCTGATCTAATAGGAGTTGTGTTTATTAAAAGACTTTACAGCTGTATTGTCAAACCACAAAAAAATTTACATTATAGCATATTTCTCACTAGGTTAACTGCATGACGAGACTATTATGAATTAACAAGCTTATAATGGGCAATCAGTGCTCTAGTGATTGTTTACACAGCATTTTATGGTTTTTACTGTGAATTAGAATTTTTTATATGTAGTTTTGTTCTGTTATCTATTTATGCTTTTCACTGTGATTTGCAATGGAACCTCTAACCAATAAATACATACTGTATTTACACAAATGTGATTTGTACCTAAAGTAAGTTAAAATACTTCACTGAGCTCAGCAGCAAGAAAGTGATAGACAGCCATTGAACTAACTCTTTGGCCTGATTATTTCATGAAAAACTGTGTAGTTCCATATGGTTTAAAATCACTTTTAGACAATAAAATTACAGTGAAAAATGATCTAGCTATTTGAATCTCTCAAAGTATGAGGACCAATGTATATGAAATGTAGTATAAAGAAATTTCAAAGTGGCCCAAAATCTGGATCTAAATCAAATCAGACAGGCATACTTTTTGGAGAAGTTGTTTTATTTGTGGAACTATGGTTATATTTTATTATTTTTACATAATATTATGTACTATTTTCAATAATGGTACAATTCGCCTATATTTTTCTTTGATCTGTATGAGTATATACATTACATTGATCTTTCAGATTATCTAATTTTTATTAGGAATAAATATACAAAAACGTTGATGGACCAATTTTTTAGATAGTTATTTTTTTTTTCCATAGGTTCGGAACAGCATCTCTATACAATAATAATGAAAAAAATATATTGTTTGTCCATTATCAAATAAATAAAGGGTTACATGGTAAAAGCTTCTATAGTACAGCTTCTGCTTTTGCAGTCAGTGTTTATTGTGATGACTCACCCCTTCTCTTGGATGCCATCTTGGTATCAGCCCTGAGGTGTTCACACTTCACTTCGGGATCGCCGCCTTTGGTTAAACAGTTTCACTCGGTATCACTCGGACCACACGGGTATTTTGTAACTGGCCTCAGCCAGCTTTATTGGACCAAGCAGGGTGTTAAAGAAAAATGCAAGCAATAATAAATTAAAAACCTCGACCGTCTATCCACCTTACCTAAACTCAGAGGGGGACCCTCTCTACCATTGGTCTGAAACCTTTCGGATCTGCCCCATCACAATCTCTTTGAGAGTCGGCCCCACCCAACTGGTTGTGTTTCATCAAGCTGGGGGGTTAAGTTGAGCTTTCTCTCCAAACACTCTTTCTGCTGCTCCAGCTCCTGGCAGCAAACAAACCACCCCCTCCCTCCCGAAACCACCTGCAGGCGCAAGTCTTTTTATAACCTCCAGGGACCTACCATAAACCTGTCATGGAACATGGAGAGTAGACAACCACACCAAACATTGTCTACTACCCAATATCATGCGCTGACCCAGAACAGCCCAAACTAACTATACATTGCTGCCAACCACTTACTGCAGGGCTGACAGCACATGGCTGGTTCCACCTCCACAAGGCCAGGTAGTGCTTTGGTGGCGTGTTGCTTGAAGTCTCAGCTGCCTACTCTAGTGGCCAGAGACAGGAACTGCTATTGGTAAGCTGCTCCACGATATTTTATATATCTGTATATTAATGATTCTGGTGGTCGCCAAAAACATCTGCAATGGATAGCAGGAAAAGTGGTGTTTCTATCAAATAACAAAATAAGGACTCAACTTGCTAGAATTATTCAGAAAATCAGCCAGGCAGAGGAGTGTCCCCGTTGCACTTGATAAGTAATCCCCTGCAAGTTCAATCAGAGGCAAAGACAGCAATTGTGATAACTGAACTACCAAAACTCTAGAAAATAATATACTTGAACTTGATGCAATGGACTAGACAATAGGACTGTTATAACTAACTGGACTTCAGAATTCAGGAACGGATAAGATACCTTGCAGAGTATAGTCTGAAACCAGGGACTGTCAGGTACTCAATCTAAGTTTATAGTGGCTTAAGAGTAAATCTTGCAAGCTCAAGATCAGATGGACAATGCTGGAGGGCACGGGAGAATTCTGAACAGTTGCCTTGCAATGACTCTCATACATTTTTCATACAGGTAAAGACAGGACTAAACATACAAAAATGAGGACTGATCTAATAAGCAGGAGAGGACAAAATGGCAGGTGAAAGTACTACCATTTGTAACCAGTATCCTATAATGTCCACTGCAAAACCAAAGATTCAATTGTCCATTTGACAAATTGCTAGTTAGGCCAGTGTCAAGATTGGGACCCTCTCTTTTTATTTCTTTGGCAGACTACTATACCTTCTTTCCTTTCCCTTTGACTTCTCGGCACATGTTTAGGGTCGTTAGTCACCCCATCTTTTCTCCTGCAGTCTCTTTTCTTTTATCTCCCATAAAGCCTCCCTGTAAGAACCCAACTCGTACAGATGGCTTCTTTAACTCCTTTCCTCTATCATACCTATTTCTGTTACCCTACAGGTGTATTATAAAATATTTTCGTGCTAGACTGTGGGAAAACTGATGATTTATAGTTGCAACCTAAAATATTTTCAATTGTACAGTGGTCTAGGTCAGACGGGTGTAAAAAATTGAATTACACAGTGGGCCCAAAATTCAAAATTTATGGACAAAGGTCTCTGGCCCAATCTTTATGATAGATCTCCCAACTGTGTTTTTATGGCTACCCCAAAGTAAATTACTTGTTGGGCCAAATTTGGAACTCTAGGGCCTGAGTTTTAATACCACTGAAGGATTGTATGTATGCAATTACATAATTGGTGAACATCCCTTTATTCTAGTAATCTTAAATAATGGCTGTGGTTTGACTTTAAATTTCATTAATACAGCTAGAGTTCATCCGCAAGTCCATTTTGTATAGCATGGAACGCCTAACATTGGGTGGAGTTGACACACATGTGCTCCAACTTTCGAAGGCTTGTGGTGTAACCCTTCTTTATCGAAATGTAGTTATTACCACAGCATTTTTCTACTGATTTTTAACCTTTTTGCTAACTAGTGCGTCTAAGGGAAGTCTGGACATTGTTGTCGATAAATTAAAATATGATGTTTACTTGAGAAAGGAGTTCACCAGAGTTATTGTAATTGCATGTTATAGAGCTGAGGAGAGAAGTCATATGTGACTCTTGGTGATTAGGGGGGGGGATACATGTACATTGGATTTGCTTTGTTGAAATATGGATTGTAAGTCACCCCATAACATATGAAAGAAAGCCAAAGTTTAGTTCACTACATTCTGTATCCACTGGAAAATTAACTTTTTTTAATCATTCTTGTTTTATGTGAAAAAAAACAAAAAAAACATATTATAAACATTTTATGCACATGGCAAAGAAAAAATGACAACCAAAGCTTGTAAGGAGCTCGATCAGAACTACACTGAAAGGGTCCAATATGACTGACGCGTTTCAGAAACAGGTTCCTACGACTAAGATTTTACAAAGTTCATTTTCTAGTGGATATGTAGCGACTATTTTGGCTTTCTTCACATACAAGAACCACAGGGCGGTGGTTGTATCCAGATTTATCTCACTGCGGGGACTACTGTGGATAGGGTGAGCGAACTTATATCGTGTCTGTTGCTATAACCCGTAACATGTAATGCAATTTCACGTGTAACTTATGTGTGTTTGTAAACTACTGTTTGTGCATAGCTCACAAAAGAGTAAGACCTATTATATTTCTGGAGAGCAGGTTTTCTGGAAGAGTTAAAACTACAGAACAGTAACCTCAGTTCGAAAACTAAACCCCTAAAGGAATTAATTTAAAGGTGTAGTGATTATGACTATGATTCTACAAGTATTCTTTGAATTAATGTGCAGTTGATCATGCGCAGGTAAAACTGCTATTTTTCAACAGGTATGCCATTTGAGCACTCAGTATGTTGTGTCCAGCTTGTGCCACTGAAAACATCAGCTCTCAAATCATTATGATGTATTTCCTGATATTAGAAACACGCTATACTGTATGTGGCTATATTTTTCTTCTTGGAAATACATCAGGGCACAGGAGAGAAAAAGAAAATGACTCACATGCATTGTCTGACATCAATATTCAGAGCCTTTCACTTCTGTGTAATGCGGCTGCTGCAGCCAATCAGTGACAGCATCGGTGACGTTGAACTGCTGGCACCAGGAAGTAAACAGAAGATCGGGGGAGATAACTGATAGCGTTAGAGGTAGAACAGAGGTGACAAAAGAGATATTCGATTTTTTATTTTGTAACTTCACCAGCATATATTTCTTATAAAAAATGGACAACATTTTTAAATCTCCTTGCCAAAGAAATACTCTAATTTGCCTCCCATAATGCAAAATTTGTCTTTTGTTAGCAACATACTGTAGCATGCTAATAAAAATGTAGTACAAGAAACCTTTGGTGATGTCTCAAGGACCTTGGCATAGGTATCATCCAGTACTCTATTACTGCAGACATGTACCATTAGAATAAAATGGTAACCATATATATTATAGATTTAAATATTTTTTTATAACATATTTGTATGCCTGATCTTGTCATCTGATTCATGCCTTAAAAGCTATCCTGGTGGAGGAACATGTTAGACTAAATTGAAATAATTCAGAGAATTCAACCTATCAATGTAATGTTGTAGCCCTTAACACATAGTTAATAAAACGTAATTATGTATTATGGATGCTACAGTCTACAAAAGTAGCTAATATCCCACGAGAAAGCCTTTTGGCATTGTAATCTAATATATCTCGTCATAATCTCCCATAGTTTTCTTTACAAATTATTTCTTCAAAAGTACTGGGATCATTGTGTAAATTCATTATTAAATATCTACCTGTTCTGTCTAATGATCCTGTGTATCATAATATCTTTCAAAAGGGATATAAGTATATACAAAAAAAAAATTAACATCAGTGAATGTCCTGTCACCTTCACTTCTTCTCACTTATCAGACTCATAAACCATCATGGCTCATATCATCAGTCTGGTGCGCAGTGTTTACGGTTTAATTTAGTGCTTGTCCCCATGGTATGGTTTATTGGTCAGCTTTTCAGATGGTTTGCAGTTTTAGAAACCATCTGAAAACCAACATGAGTTGCTCCCCATTATAACTTCATTTGAATCCGTTCTGCACAGTCCGCCCACTGAACGGATTTCCTGCCCAGATGGTTTTTCACCACTGCGGTGGTCCGAAAAACAGTGTTCATGCTTTGCTCGTTTTCTAGACAGAAAATTAACATTGAAGTCAATGAAAACCAAGCAGAAAGTGAGTGAACGGTTTTTGTCCAGGTTTTTGGGTGGTTTTCATTTTTTTTGGAAAAAAAAACTGCATTTGCACTCAATACACTTTTCTGCTTGAAAAAAATGTCCATATAAACTGCACACTAATACTGCGACTAAATCAGTGAGATAAACCGTTCAAAAAATGAAAACTGGTGAAAAAATGACAGTTTTTGTGTAAAAAATAATGGATGGGAGGGACAGTTCTGTGAGGTCAAAACCGAGCAGATTTTGTCCTTTGCCATGTGAACTTGGATTTCTGACTTTTGTCTGACTCTTCACCCACGTTTTCTTCTTGTTATTTTGGTACCGTTTGCTCTTCTTGGTTGTGATCCACTTCTGCTGACTACTCTGCTATTGTGTTTGTCTGTCTTGTCTGTTTAGTGTTTGCACTTACTCAGGGTAAAGACTGCCACCCAGTTGTCGCTTAGGGTCGGGTCAGCAAGCAGCCAGGGACAGCCTCGGGGGACTTAGCGCTAGGGCACACTGTCTTTCTGTCCAAGTTGATTCTGGAGTCCCTTACAATAAATACATAGTATGGCTCTACAGACTTTTAATGTTTTATACTGGAAAAACTATTCTGGTAAATTGAGAGCCACTCAAAAATCTTTCACTTTTATAGTGGTTAATAAATAATGATCTTCCACTTTAGAAACAAACTTATACTGTATATCACAATGTAGACATGATCTTGAATAGAAGGGGTTCTTGACTATAGATACAGACTGAAATACATAGTACTGATGATTAATCTCTCCTGAATGACCTATAAATGATGTATGAATAAAACAGGGAATATGATGTGTGATACTTTTTCTAATATAATATTTACTGTTTTGTAAAATTGAATGTTCATTTATTTAGCTAGTCTATGTATGTACGCAAATATTTAAAAAAAAAATGGTTGTAAAGTTTAAACTTTAAAAACCAAAAGTTATTTGTTTCATTTTTTTTTTTTTTTTTAAAGAAGACCTTCCATATATCTTTAGGGATTACAGGACAAATTTTCTGCACCTAAACATAATCATTACAGAAAATTTAGCTGGATTCCCTTTGAATAAGTGTTGAGCGATTTTATCGACAAAGTTGAAATCGGCAAGGTTTTTATGGATGATTGATAATTTCCAGATCATGCGGTGATATTAAGGGTTTAACTCTGTGCAATTTCATCTCATTAAGATCGCGACCCTTTTTCGGCGCTTCCTGTATTTTTGGCGGCACCAGCAAATGAGATTACTGAAATAGAGCTAGGTAGTGAGGATGTGTTGTGCGACGTCATGACTGGGAATGTGTATGGTTGCGATTGGCTGGAAAATTCACATGACCTCGTTTTTAATAGAAACAGAGTTTCTGTTTTCAGCATCTCAGTGTCTCTCAGCGTCTTCATACGGATAGGGACCTGTGCTCTGCCTGTGGCCAAAGCCTCTCAGCGACATTGTCTATTTCTGCACAGAGAAACTTCTTTATTAGCTGTGATCCTTCCATTTAAGTTAATTGTGATTTGGAACTTTTTATGTAGTTTGTGAATTTTAAAGCAGCATCTACCGCTGTTTAAACTTTCTTGGCCGCGTCGGGAGAGGGGGGGGGGGGCCCCCCCGCGGGGGGGCGAACACAGACAAGCTCTATCTATAAAAAACAATGGATCAAAGTTTCACAAGTCTTAGTGTAGACATGGTAGTGGAATATCTTTAGTAGTAACAGTTTGCTATTAGAAATAGTTCCTGGATATTGGGATGCCTGAACTTATATTGGTTATAAACATACATTTGTAGTGATAACTGCAGGGTCTCTTGTTAGCTGCATAAACTCCACTTTTATTATCAGTAGAATTTCAGATAGTGTGTTCAATTTTACCCCATTTACACCTGTGACTGTTGAACTATATCCACCTTGCACGTAAATTTCAATCAGCAAATCTTGTAGTCTGCACAGGGTTGTTTGTTGCTCAAAAATAACCAGTGTATCGTACGAGAAACATCCCAGTTACGTGTTTTTTGTCTTTTGCGCACCCAGCAATGTTCATTGTCGCCAGCATCACGTAAATCTTAAAAAACAGCAATTTCTATATTCAACACTGGTGATTGAAAAGGTGCAAAAAATACCGTTTATGTTTATCAAAAACATTACAAGTTTCGCGTGTTTTTTTGACTTTGTCACACCCTGCACTGTTCTTTTGACGCAGCTTCTTACGTAAATCTTAAAACAGCAATTCTATATTCACCACAGGTGAATTGAAAGGGCATTAAATTACAGTTTATTTATATCAAAACATAACATTTACGGTATTTTGACTATTTGCCACCAGCACTGTTCATTGACGCAGCATTTATTTTTACCTACGTAAATCTTTAAAAAACAGTCAATGATATATTCACCACAGGTGTAAGTGAAAGGATGCAAAATAATAACGTTTATTATATCAAAAAAATAACTGTTACGTGTTTTCTTGTCTTTTGCGCACCCACAATGTTCATTGACGCAGCTTAAACGTATATTCTTTTTAAAACAGCAATTCTATATTCACCACAGGTGAATGATAGGTGTGCATAAAATTACAGTTATTATTATCAAATAACATAACAGTTACGTGTTTTTTGATTTTGCGCACCCAGCACTGTTCATTGACGCAGGGCATCTAATAATATCTAAAACAGGAATTCTATTTCACACAGGCGGGGAATTGAAAGGTGCAAAAGAATTCACGTTTTTTTATATCATAAACATAACAGTTTTGTGTTTTATTTGACTTTGCGCACACTGAACTTGTTCATTGTAGCTGGAATCTACTTAAATCTGTATTATAACAGCATATCTATATTCACCCACAGGTGAATTGATAAGGTGCAAAAAATTTCCGTTTTTTATATCTATTCCAATTTATCAGGGTCTACGTGTTTTTTGACTTTTGACTTAACCTGCACTGGTTCTTTTATCGCGCAGCTTCAACGATAAATCTTTATTACTGCACTTGGCGTGAGTTACTCTGGTCGAATTGAAAGGTGCAAAAATACCCGTTTATTATTATCAAAACATACAGTTACGTGTTTTTTGACGTTTTTGCGCACCCTGCAATGTGCTTTGACGCAGCATCTAGTAAATCTTAAATACAGCAATTCTATATTCTCGACAGGTGTATTTGATAAAGGTTGCATAAAAATACCGTTTATTATATCAAAAACACATACAGTTAGTTTGTTTTTTGACTTTTTGCGCACCCAGCACTGTTCATTTGACCGCAGATCTTCGTAAATCTTAAAACAGCAATTCTTATATTCACACAGGTGAATATGAAAGGTGCAAAAATATACGTTTTGTATTATTTCCAAAAAAGAACAGATACGTGGTTTTTTGGACTTTTGCCAGGTCCAGAATTTGTTGATAGCCACCTTGAAGTTAAATTTGAATTACAGCAATTTGTTTGATTAGTGGGATTTGAGTAATAGCTGTGAGTTGCCGTCTTTTATTATGAGACTTTCCAAAACTATGCCATACCTTCACAAATTTTTTTATTTCTGAAACATGGAGCGAAATGCAGGTAGGGTAAGGCGAGCAAAGTGGGGAAGTCAGGGGGGTTAGCACATGGATGGTAGTAGGTACGAGAGAAGGTGCTCCTTCCCAGTGCTGGCGACAACACGCATGCCAGCGGATACGTCAGTTGCAGGACCGCAGGCCTGTCATCGCTGCGGTCTGGGCCCTGTGAATATTAGTATCGAACATCGTCGCCAAATCTGTCACTTCGTGGTTTAATGCAACCTGCATCTAGCAGTCTTACTCGCCTAGTCTCGCAGTCACGGCCACAATTGTACGTCTCTTCAGCCATCATCTGACTTCCGTCTCCATCATGAGCAGACCCAAATGTCCAAAACTGTTGTACCCCCCACTGTGGATTAATCCATTGTTGAAGACCTCTTTGATGACAAAATGCGGTTGGGGTCAGAAAGGCATGTTTAAAGATCAAAGACGGGATGATGTAGTATGCTCTGAAGCCCAGTTACTGAGGCATCAGGGAGGTGAAAGGAAGACCGGTCATCGGCAAATATCCCCGGGGCGGTCGCGGCAACGCCTTGCAGTGCCCTTGCTTGTAGAGCACCAAGGCTTCATGGATGCAGATAAGTCAGTACAACAAGTCACCTGGGTTATGGATGATGATGATGACGACATTGCGGATCCATCCGGTCATTTCCGCAGAATTGCTTTGCGAGCGCTTCAATCAGTGGACGAGGAAGGAAGGACGAATGGGGTCCTAGTGTTATATACGGGTCCCACCACACAATAGGGACGAGGAGGAGGGCAGGGGTCGCGAAGATCCGCTGATATGATTCCGCCAGCCCACGGTCAGCGCAAAACCGCCGCCGCCTGCTTCATCACGTCAAAAAAGGTCCGGACCTCTCATTAAGCCTGGGCCTTCTTTGTGCAAGCCTCTGATTCACCAGCGATGGTCATTTGCCACCTTTGCCGGTAAACGCATAATGTAGAGGACAGAACCTTAAGTGGTTACACCACACACCAACATGTCTAGTCACTTGCAGGGCGAATGCATGAGTGGAAATGGAGGGAACTCCTTGGCCTATAAAAAATAAAGGCCAGACCGATCGCCGGGGCCTCAAACCACTGTCACACCCTTTGTCTCCGCCTTCCTCCTCCTCCGCCATCCAACAACGGTCCCTCAGCTGCCCATGTCTCTCAGGAGTCATGGATTCAGGGTTGCAGCCTCCGCTTCAGCTCCACCGTCGCCCCCCCGAGTAACACCAGTACACCTGATACCACCAGAAGACCCATTCCTATTCCTTCTCCTTCCACCAGTTTGACGACCGGCACGCTGTAAGGGCCAGTCTAGAGCCAGCCTTCTGTCTTCAGGTTTGGTGAGCAGAAGAAGAGAAACACTTTAACCCAAACCATCCCAAAAGCCAAAAGGCCTGAATGTCGGCATTTGCCAGGCTTTCTGGCCTTGGTAAATGTTGCACCCCTCTTTCCATCTGGTGGACACAATAAGTTGGTTTCCGCCACCGTCAGGCCCTCGCCTGCCACCATTACCAGAGGGCCGAGCAGCATTTCTTTGCCAGGAAAAAGAAAAGCAGTTCCCATGCCTGGGCCAGCCACGTTGTTCATCTAAAATTTCTAGCGCCGTTCGTCTCATCTGTCGTCTGGAAAAAGTCCATCTCCCCCCCGACCACAATGGACATGTAAGCCGGCCAATGGCGCTGTATCTCGGTGACAAAGCTCATCTGGGTGAGATTGGGAGTGGATGTCTCTGGGCGGGTGACGGTGGATCTCAGGCTCGGCGCACGCCTCTTCAAACATCCGAAGGGATGGTGCAGGGCTCTTTGCCCCAAGTCCTCGGTTGGCTTACACAGTGACCCAGAGAAGAGACACCAGGCCGTGTTGAAATTTATCTGCCTTGGAGGACGTCCACACACAGGTCAGGAGCTGCAGCGTGGATGGCTAAGCAACGAGACCGAGTGACTGGCTGGGTGATGACAAGAACTTGTGCCAGGCAACCGGTGGTGTGCGATCTAAACGGGCGGAAATCTGCTGGCCGCCACTTAAGATCGGTAGGCTGGAAAGCACATCCCTGGCCTGCACCCATGTCATGAAACCTTGTCTGTACAGAAATTTCTAAAAGAGCTCCGGGTCTGGACTGCCTGCCCTGAAGATGGCGCGAGGGTTGAGTTAGCTACTTCCGCGTTCGCACCTGCTTCGTTCCCGCCTGGCTGCGTCTCTGACCTGCGTCCAGATAGGGCTCCCTGTCAATCCGTCTCATTGTTGACGTGCAACAAGCTGAATTACACCCACCCTCCACATGCTCCAGCAGATTGTGGCAAGCAGGCAATGCATTTACGCCCAGTACGAAACAGTCGACACATGGCATGAGACAAGCAGCAGGTACGGACCTCGGGGTGTTGAACCACCGGAGTAGTGGTGGCAGGTTGAAAGAGCTCTGGCACCATCCCCTTGAAAGTTTCGAAGAAAGACTACCAAAATGGTCAGTGCGAGACAATGCCCTTGTCAGCTATGAGATTGTGGTGTCATAGTTCTGGAAACGATCGTTGGACACTCTGAAACAACAGGTCCCCGCCAGCGACGGAGGAGGAGACGGAACAGAAGCGGAAACGGAGCCTTTCTCTCCGTCAAATCCACAAGGCCCGTACAGTTTTCACAAATTTCACATCGGTCTTATTAGGGCAGTGGTTTCGGGGTCAAGTGCTAGTGCTAAAAGGTGGGTCCCTTCAGCACTCAGGGTGCATCATCTCTGGGCATGTCAGGGCTGTGTTGTTAGTCTGTGGCCGGAGGCCCAGGGAGGAGGAGGAGGAGGAGGTATTAGCTAGAACCAGATGTTCACGACGTCACTTGCCTTTGAAAAGAGGTTGGCGCAAAAACCGCACGATTTTATTTGAGTGCGGAGGAGGAAGATGATGGAAGATTCAGTTTGGCTGGTGCCCCTCGACCCAGTGGCTTGGGAAATACAAGGCGCCATCTCTCCTTGAGGGCTTGGATGCTTCCATTTCCTCCAACTTGATCCTCGAAATTAAGGCCATCAAAATGAACAACATTCTAATGGGGTGGCCACCACTTGGATCCCCGGTACAAAGCAAAAATCAGCACTTTCATTCCACCCACCAATTAGAGAGTAAAATGCAGGTAATTGGAGACCTTGCCGCTTGGATCAACTGGAGACATCTGTTTTGGCTCGTCGGCTTCACGTTCCCCAGATGTCCACGGTGGCAAACAACATCAGCGAAGTGACTGCAGTAGAGTGCCAAGTAGCCATAGCTGGCAGCTGCAGGCAATGGTGGCAAGAAGCCTAATGGGGGACCTCTGGACAATCTTTGTTTACCACCTCACCAACCGCATGCAATTGCAGGGCACACATTCAACCCTAACAGAGATCAGACGTAAGATCATGGTGTACGACTTTCTTGCGTCATATATACACGATGTTTTTGCATGTGTTCCGGACCCAATAGACTTATGGGTATCCATATTGGCACGTTGGCCCGTAGCTGGCTCGTCTACGCCTTAGTAGGTGGTGTCCGCCAAGCAGCCAGCGGAATATTATGTTGCGGAACTTCTTGCACAGAGGGAGGTGGCTGTTATGAATTACGAATAGGCTTGCCTACAGATAATGTGGGTTCGTTGTGTGTCTTTAATGCAAGAGGAATCAGGCTGGGTGTTCTCTGGTTGTTGTTGTGGCCCCAATTGCCGAGGTCACCGATTAGTATGCCAGTCTACTTCACATTACCTATTCATTCAGAATTGGTATCTTGAAAACTTTTTTTTTAAAAAAATGATTATCCATTTCTGACTGCAAGTTTTATTCTCTTGTCCCAACTGTTCATTTTGCTGGTTTTGCTTGGGAGGAGGACTGTAAAAAGACAGCAAGGTGTCATGATCAACACCGTAATTCTCATTTACTCACTTTATTATTTAAGTAAGTTTTGCATTTGTAATGGTTTTGAGGTCATGTTGCTGGTAGAGATACTGCATTTATCATGGTTCCTTTGGAAACAGGATTATGTGAAAAATTTCTAAGTGGCGATTGGCGCCCGATCTTGGGGTATATAGTGGCCTGTTTGAGCAGAGTTAGTCAATATTTATAATTTTTTGGGGTCATGGTGCTGTGAATACAGCTATTTTTATGGTCCTTTGGAACAGAAATGTGGCTTCTATAGTGGCACCATTTCTCTTCCTCACATTTTTTTACAGTGGCTGGATAGTCATATTTATATTTTTTTGGGGTCATGTTGCGGTTAGATACAGCTAAATCATGGTCCTTTGTAAAACTGATAAATGTGGTCTTCTTTGTGAAATTTATCCCGCTCAATTTTTTTACAGTGGCTGATAAGTCTTTTTGTTGTTTGGTGGGGGGGCTGGAAAGCTGTGGTTAATGCACAGACATTTCGACAGGGCAGAGGTCGTTTAAAAATGTTGTTGCTAACAGACATTTGGTTCTTCTCACATTTGACCAATGTGGCTCAAGGGCTCATGCTTTGTAGTGTTTGGGGGCAGTCTTGCTGTGTAATGCAGCGTGTCTTCATGTCCGATTTCTATATTAAAAATATTGTTTCTAACAGACAATTTGTTTTCACAATTGAGACCATAGTGGCTCAAGGGTCACGGCTTTGATATTTTTGGGGGCTTATTTAGCTGTGACATGGCAGCTCATTCTATCAGGTCATTCTATTTTTATTGTTGTGTCAACGACAGTTGTTCTTATCTTGTGTCAATGTGGGGCGAACTGGGGGTGGGTGTGGTCAGATTTTCAGGATTAGGGAGGAATCGGTTATTGGGCAACCTGTGGGTTATTGGACGGGGGGGGGTATTGTGAGGGTTACCGTGCGAGCATTTTGCCAGGGTGGGTGTACTTAACATGGGTTGTCTTGGGTTTTTATTAGTGTCGTGTTGGATTCATTTAGTACATGGGTGGGTCGGGAATGACGTGGGGGGTTTTTCTGGGGGGGTGGTGTTGTTTTGGTCACGTTATTTTAGTGCAATGTACATATTAGCTGTGTTTAATTAATAATTGTCCTCTGATATAAATTTGTACAAGGGTGGACAGGAAAAACCTTGACGAGGTAGGTTATTTCAAGAGGCATGGAGTATGGAGCACGGAACTAAGAGATACAAAGTACAGAGACACATTTCCTCCAGCACGTCAGAGTTAAAATGACGAAAAAGAATGCCAAGATAAAAGGGCAACCTGGGTGTAACAGGAGAGTTAACCCCAGTATTTCCAAGTGAAGCTCAATTGTGTCCAATACACTCATACGAAGGGGCATAGCGCTACAGGTAACATTGACTCGTGGTACAGAGGTATGGTGGAGTTCTCACACTTCCGACTTCTGCACTCTGCTTCAGCTATCGACAGTTTTTGTTGCTGCGTCATCGGGCATTTTAACCTGCGTGTTAATAGATGTCGGTCGCCAGTGGGCTTTCACCGCCACCACTGTAACTCCGGCCCTGGGTCATGCTGTGGCCCAGGAAAGGTTATTAGTCTATGTCCAAGTTCAATATAATTCTGGTGGTTGAAAGTATACTTTGTATTGGACTTTTTAAATGTGGGGGTCATGCAGGTTTGGGGTCATGCTGTGGCCCAGGGGACAGGTATTGTCAAATGTCTGTGATTCTTTTATGGTGGTTGATTAGGTACTCCTTGTTTCCGGATAGGTGGTAATGTGAGGGGTCATGAAGGATATTGGGGACTATTTGCCTCCCCCATGCTGTGTGACCAGGACTGGGTTGAGTCAATGTCCAGTGTTAACTTTTATGGTGGTGTTAAGACTCCTTTTTCACGGCACTTTGTCTAAATGGGGGTAGGAATGCAGGTTTGGGGACAGGCTGTGGCCCAGGTATTGTGTGGAATGGTCCCACACGGGATGGGGATATAAGTTTTGGAGGGGGGGTATGTAGCCGGGGGCCTGGCAACTTTTTATTTGTCGGGGGTGGGGGTCATGAGCGGTTTGGGGCTCATGCTTGGCGCGCCCAGGACTGGTATAGGTCAATGATCCCAGGTGAATCTAAATTGCGTGAGTTGATGAAAGACTCCTTTTTTCCGGCCACTTTTGTCATATATGGGGCTGGTCATGCTGGTTTGGGGCTCATGGCTGTGGCCAAGGACAGGTATTTGTCATGGTCCAGTGAAACTTAATATTGGTGGTTGGAAAATGACCTCATGTTTCACCGGGACTTTTTAATTATGTGCGGGAGTCTTGCAGGGTGGGTGGCTATGCTGCGTTCCAGGGACAGGGGTTAAGCATGGCGTCTGTGTCATGTGTAAGGTGGGGTCATTGATGCTGCACTCGAGGGCTCGGGGGTAGGTGTGGGTGAGGTGGAGGTGGCTGGGGGTTAAGGGTCTGGATGGGGGTTCTTAAGTCTGGGTGTGGTATTGGGGGTGACGGTTGGTCTGTGTTGTACATGGGTCTGGGTTAACGAGTGGAGGGGTCACATTTAGTGGTGATAGGTTCCGGGAGTCTGGGGGGGTGGGGTTGGGCTGCGGAGCTGCCCGCTTTGGTGGGGTGGGGTATTGTTTGGTAGGGGGGGGTGCTGCGACACTGTGTAGGGTTTGGGCTGAGCGCGCTGTTGCGTGGCGATTGTGAGATTTTTTACCGGGTGAGTGTGCGGGCGTCCCGACTATCGACTATCGAATCATGATATCGGATAGACATTACGACTAATCGCTCTTACTCATTCTTGTAGCCTGCGTAACGAGGAAATTTTATGGTTTGTTTTGTCTGGGTTCAATAGGAATATTAGACTTCTATCCTACTGATTTAGGCAGGTCAATTAATTTTAATGGTCTACCAATTGTGGTAATAGAACGAGGATTGTACATTCACCAGGGTACTTGGAGTGTTATGTTGGGGCATATGGGGCTGTCCGAATGGGTGATTTGACACATCAGTTAGCATATAAAGACGTTCCTGGTTTGCGGAGGTTTCGGGGGGTGGTACATGTTATTTACCTGACTTATTTTGGGGGGTGCTTAATGTGGCTATCAACCATACTTAATGGTAGGTTTTTCATGGTTATGATACTGTTGCTGGGGGAATTTGGGAAGGTTGTAGGGGGGTTTCTTGGATGGGGGGCTGGTGGGGGGGGGGTGGGACTGGTGGAGGGTGAGAACTCACGTTTTAGAATAGTAGGGGCTGTTCCAGTAGGTTTAATAAACTATTCTGTGAGGTTAGTTTATTCTCATAAGCTTATATAGCAGGTGTGTAATTTGTTTTTTATCAGCATTTTAGCACTTGGGAAAAATCCCATGTTTGTTACTCCGAGTCTTCTGCATGCTGATGTGAACTGGTTCAGTTACTGTATGTAATCAACCTTTACCCATACTGGGATAGGTGGTGTGTAAAGCTGTGTTTGGTCATCAGCATTCTGCACGCTGCGCTGCAATGTGCAAGCTGTTATTTGGCCTCCGTGCTAGTGATGTGGGTTGTTTTGGTCCGGCAATAGGGCAGCAGGTTGGGGGGCGGGACGGTGGGTGGCCGGGTTTGGTTGGTTGGGAAAACTGTGAGGGGGGTCTGATTTTGGGCATTGGGGGTTTGTTGGGTAGAGGTGGCGCGTGACGCTGGGTGTATCGTAGTTTTAACGGGCGATGGTTGTGCGTGGGGGGTTGTTGATCGGACGGATGTTGGTGTGAGGTTATGGCTTATTATAATTTTCGTAAGTCATGTTTGTATATGTATTTCTTGGTGGCCTGCGTGTTAGTATTTGTTAGTTTCTGGGTCTTGTTGTGCACTGCAACATTCTCTGCACGTAAACTTAAGCTATGCATAGGAAATTAGGGTAAGCAAACTATTAGTTTGAACTGTGGTTTTCAAGTGTACAGTATGTGACTTTATCAGTAGACCTGGTTTCCTCAGCTGCTTGCTCCATCTCCTTAGTTTACATGGACAGCCTTTTACTTTTTGACCAGGCAATGATTAAAATTCCCAATGTCCCCAGCTCTGACCACTCAAACATAACATGGACACCAATCCCCCCCCCCCCCCCCCCCCCCCCTCCCGCCCCAACACCTATCCCACTCCCCCCCCATCTCACTCCCCCCCAACCCCCTCAATACCAAGTCATTTAGCTCTTCTTGGACATAATTTTGACACTTTACAATTTAGTTTACTGCACATAACCTTAAATTACTTTAGGTAATTTAGTTTCTTTAAGCATATTGTACATGACTCCTCATGTCCAGCATTATTATTCTGCCCGTAGAGGTCTCCAGATAGTTGCTTTCTACATTTGTAACACACCTGAAGAAGCTCATGTATTATTGACTATTAGGCCGCTGTTCAAACGGCATATTCAGGACGGATTGCGAAGCCGGAATTTGCACGGCTCGCATATTACAGGCTTGAAATAAGGGGAGGAAGTGGCGGGGCTCAGGGAAGGACGCGGATCGCGCCGCCGGACCCATAGACTTTTTTTTATCCACGAGCGCGTATTGCGGATGCTGGATACTGTGGCATGTCTGTGGCTCCCCCGCCACGTGGGCGGACGCACGAGGCTAGGAGGTAGCGACGGAATCCAGTTCTCTAATTGAGTACGGTGGACTATTTTCAGTAATTTACTGTGAGGATTGGCGCGTTCAAGCAGCGCAAATCCGGCGTGCGTTGCGGTGCCAAATCCGCGCCGAAAATTTATTTGCCTGTTTTCCAATCAGCCGTGAAAGGCAACCTTAGAACGGTTGCTGAGCTATGTTTTGAGTTTACAAATGGAGGAGACAGTGGAGACCCTTTGTTTCTTGCTTGTCCCCCCCCCCCCCCCCCCCCCCCCCCTGAACCACGTTAACCGTAAAGGAATTATTTCATTCGAAGGGGGGGATACCGAGTGGACTGACATTGATAGTTATAACCAGTCTGTTATTACCTTTCTATTGTATGTCAGTCAACTCTTTTTATACCTTGTATACTTATACCTGCTTCGGTCCTTTACCAGTTAACCGTCATATTATTCTATTTTGGACATAAATTGGTTTAAACCTAGGGGTTCCAAACTCCAGGGGGGTTCTTTTCCCTCATGCCCCACAATTAGGGTCATGTTTTTCTGGTTTTCCTTAGAAGTGTCACAATATGATTTAATTATTGCTGCTTAGGTGACTTAATTATTGTCTGTGCATTCTGTGGTTGAGCCTGAAATACATTGACCTGTTGGTAGGGGTTAGTTTTATAGAATATAATTAGTTTTTTAAAAAATTCCACTTTCCTGAGGTATTTAAGTAGGGTCGAAGTGATTACGTTGACCATCGACTTCGTCGATGGTCGTTTGTCGTATCCATCATCGACAAGGATCTGTCGATAGTGAGTGGATCAGATTATGAGCACGATGACCTTTAAAGTCTATGGGCGAGCAAACAACACCTTCATTCTTACACCTAAACAGGGCTGGGAAGCTGTGGACATTACACTCATCACAACAGTCATATGGTACTTGCTACATCTGTGGCAACTCACTTAGGTTAATAAAAGCCACAGAAAAAAAAATCACACACCATTCACTATCCTGTCTTGTACCACAGCATGACCCGTAAACCATGCATCACCCACAAATTAAAAAGTAGCCAGAAGGACAGTATGATTTGAACCTTCATCTTACTTGAACTGGACATTGAATATCCCTGTTCCTGGAACAGCAGCATGAGCCCCCATACCTGCATGACCCACCAGATTTTTAAAGGGCGGAAAAAAAAGGAGTCTTTCAACCACCCTTTTTGTTGAATGGACATTGACTATACATGTCTTGTGACACAGCATGAGCCCCAATCCAGAATGACCCCCTATGATTCAATATGTCCGGGATGTATAAGGAGTCTTTCAGCACCATTTTAGTTGAAAACTGGACATTGACTATACCTGTCCTGGGCCACAGCATGAAGCCCCAATACTGCATGACCCCCACTTTAAAAAAAGTCCCGGGAAAAGGGGAGTCTTTTCAACCACCTTTTTTAAGTTTCACTGGCCCTTTGACTAAACCTGTCCGGGGCCCCACAGCATGAGCCCCAAACCGGGCATAAACCCCCAGATTAAAAAGTTTTTCGGAAAAAAGGGAGTTTTTCCAACCACCTTTTTTAGTTAACTGGCCCTTGCCCTATTTTCGGGTCCGGGACCGCAGAATGCCCAAATTAAAACCTTTGTCTTACCCACAGATTAAAAAGTCCGGGGAAAAGGAGTTTTTTCCAACCCCCAAATTTTAGTTGAACGGACATTGACTATACCTTCCTGGACCGCAAGAAAGGCCCCAAATTAAACCGGGTCTGCCCCCCCAAAATTTAAAAAAGTGCCGGGAAAAGGAGTTTTTTAAACCCACCATTTTAGTTAAACTGGAAAATTAACAAATATCGCCCTTTTCCCCCGCAGAATGACCTTAAACCTTTCTAAAACCCAAGTTTAAAAAAGTGCCGGGAAATAGGACCCTTTCAACCACCATTTTATTTTTCACGGGACATATACAGTCCCGGGTCCGGGTAGCGTTTCCCCCTCCGTATGATGCGGCCCAAAATTGAGCTTAAACTTGGAAATATGGTGGTTAACGCTCCATTTTCCACCCGGGGTTTTCCCCTTTTTCCTTGGGGCATTTTTTTTCTTTTTTAAACTCACCGTGCTGAAGGTAAATATTCTCTGAAATTTTGGGTTTTCTCTGTCCGGTCTCCATATTCCCATGTCCTCTGAAAAACCCTACATCGGGTCAAGTTTTTTCCAAAAACCTTTCCCTTGTAAAAATTCAAGAATTTTTTTTACCAGTTTTTTTTTTTACATGCAATTTTTTTTAAGTAGTTTAATTCAAAAAAACCCAAAATTTTTTTAAAATGGGATGGAACCCCAAACCATTTTCCTTTTTTTTTCCCCCTTTTTTTAATTGTAATTAAAGGGGTTTTTCCTCAAATAAAAGGGATTGACACTTTTTTTTTAAAGATCTTGCAAAAACAAGTCTTTTTGCAAATATTTTTCCCTTTAACAGTGCCCTCCCTATTTCTGTTTCTGACACACCATCCCCCCTTGAGCCCTCTTAAACAATTGTGAAGAACAAATGTCTGTTAAAACAACATTTTTTTATAATGGGAAACCTTTAGTAAGCTCCCAATTTAAAAGCAAAATGCCCCCAAAAATTAAAAGAAATACCATTGGGGCCATTTTGGGCAATTGGTGAAGAACACATCCCCTGTTAGAAACAACATTTTTTTTAAAAAAGGGGACCTGTGGGTATACTGCATTTAAAAGAAAAATTTGGCCCCCAAAAATTAAAAAGCATGCCCCTTTTAGCCATTTTTGGGAAACAATTGTGAAGAAAAAAGGGTCTTTTAAAAACCAACATTTTTTTTATAATAGGCCCCGTAGTATTGTTTGAAATTTCAAAGCAGAAATGACCCCAAAAAATTTTAAAAATGATTTCTCCAGCCCACTTTTTAAAAATTTGTGAGGGAGAAAATGCCACTTAGCCCCCCAATTTTTCTTTTCCAAAGGACCATGATTATTGCTGTATCTCACGCTACATGCCCCCAAAAAAATTTATAAAAAAATGACTTCTCCGCCACCTTTTAAAAAAATTTGGGTGAGGGAGAAATGCCATTTTAAAAAGGGCCAAACATTTCTTTTTCCAAAGGCCCCATGATTTTTTGCGAAATCTCACACCCTAAAATGCCCCAAAAAAAATTATAAATATGACTTCTCACCCCACTATTAAAAATTGTGAGGGAAAAATCCCATTTTAAAAGCCACTTTTCCTTTTCCAAAAGGGACCATAATTATAGCGTATCTCACAGCAACATGACCTAAAAAACCTTTGGGAAATCCCAAAAAACTTCAAAAGAAAAAGTGGGGAAAATTTGGAAATGGGTTTCATGAAACCTCGCGGGTTTTTTAACAGTCTCCTCCAGCAAAACCAGAAAAATTTAAATTTTTGGGGAAAAAAGAAAAAAATTGCAGTAAGAAATGATCATTTTAAAAAAAAAAATTTTTTCAAGAGGACCATTTCTGTTTGAAAAAGAATGGGGAAGTAACCGGCAACAAATTTCGGGGGCCCTTTGGGAAATTTGGGGGGCCACAACATCATCAGAGACCCAAACCCAAAATTCATCTTAAATGAAAGTCAAACATCCACTTTAAATCTTTTGGAAACCCCAAAAATGCGTTTGTCTGAAATGACCCTCCAGCGTCCCTAAAAGATCCCTCAATATAAACCCCCTGGCTGCTGGGCAGGACAACACCTCTATGGCGGGGCCCGAGCAGCCGGGCCATTCGTTCATTTTGGATACCCAGAAGTCCTTTTGGGGTTCCGGAACACATCCAAAAACATCGGTGTGATGGGAAAGAAAATTCGTGCCCCAAAATGTTTCTTAACCCTTTTTTCCCTGTGTGTTTGGATGTGTGCCCTGCATTGGAAAATGTGTTGGTGAGGTGGTAAAAAAAGTTTGCCAGGGGGTCACCCATTGGGGCTTCTGCCCCCTTCCCTTGTTTGCTGCTGCTGCCGCTACGGTTTAACTTGGCACTCTACTGCTGTCACGCGCGATGTTTTTTCCCCCCCAAACCCTGACATTTGGGGGAACGGAAGCAGAAAGCAACAGATGTCTCCAGGGTTTAAACAAATCAGCAATGTCTCCATTTCCCGCTTTACTCTCTATTTGGGTGGGGTTTGGGAAAGGGAAAATGCCGGGGGTTTTTGTTTTTTACCCCCCGGGCCAGAAGGGGGGCCAAACCCAGTAACTGGGTTTTTCATTTTTATGGCCTTTAAAGCGGGATCATGGGTTTGGGGAAATGGACATCCAAGCACTCTTTTGAGAAAATGGAGCCTTTAATTTTCCCCCCCCTCTGGGGGGGAAAGGGGGAACCTCTTTCCAAGGCAGGGAAAGTCGTAACATCGGGGCTAGGAATACCTCCTCCTCCTCCTCCGCGCCCCCCGGGACAGGTTTAAAAAAAAGTCCTTACTTTCCCGAATATGCACCCTGAGAGCTGGTGGGGCCACCCTTTCACTTTGCTCTGGACCCTGAAAACCCCTGCCAATTTAAAACCGATGAAGTTGTGGAAAAATTTTTCGGGCCATTTTGGATTTGGAAAGGAGAGAAAGGGGTTTCCCCTGTCCGCATCGGTCCGCTCCCCTCCTCCTTTGCTGGCGTGACCTGTTTTTTTCAATTGGTCCCAAAGATCGTTTTCCAAAAACAAACCCCACAAGGGTCACTGTGACAAGGCATTTTCCGGGAAAGACCATTTTTGGTTTGGGTTCTTCCAAAAAATGGCAAGGATGGTGCAGAGCTCTTTTACCTCCTCCAAATCTTGGGGGCTCAACACCCCGAGGTCCGAAACCCCGCTTGTCAGGCCCCGTTCCCTTCGTAAAGGGGTAAAGGCATTTCCTGCTTTCCACAATCGCTTGGGGCAATGTGGAGGGTGGGAAAACCCCCCAAAGTTGCTGCAACGCAGCCAGGGGGGGACGAAGCAGGGGGCGAACGGCGGAAGTGCGAACTTAGACTTCGAGCCCTTCCCCCAGCAGGCAAATCCAGGGCCCGGGTAAACTTTTTGAAATTTCCCGGACGAAAAAGGTTCATGACATGTTTCCAGGCCCAAAGGGAGTGCCCAGCCTAAACCCATCTTTAAGGGCCCGGGCCCGCAGATTTCCCCCCGTTATCGCACACACCCCATTGCCGGCCCCAAAAGGGTTTTTTTGGCACCCAGCCCAAACGCCGGTTCGTTGCGGAGAGCCCGTCCCCCAGCTCCTGACCTGGTGTGGGAAAGGTCTCCAAGACAGATTAATTTTAACACGGCCCCGGGTTTCTCTGGGGACGGGGATGGGCCCCCAGAGGAAAATTGGGGGAAAGAACCCTGCACCATCCCCGCGGGTTTTTAAGACGGGGGGGCCGAGCCCCGAAGCCACCGTCACCCCCCGAGAACATCCACCCCCCGCTCACCCATGAGCTGTCCCAGAGAAAAGCGGGCCCTTGGGGCCCTGCTTCTATCCAAGTGTCCGGGGATCAGATGGAAAATTTCCGGCCCAGATGCAGACAACGGCTTTTAAAAATTTTTTATGAAAACGGGGGCTGGCCAGGGGAGGGACGGCTTTTTTTGGCAAAAAAAAGCCCGCTCGGGGATCTTGGGATTGGGGGGAGGCAAGGGCCCCTGACTTTGGGGAGAACCCATCTGGGGTTTTCCCCCAACGGGAAAAGGGAACATTTTCCAAAGCCAAAAGCCGGGCAATGCGACAAAACAGGCTTTTTTGGGTTTGGGGTTGGGTTTTGGGTTTAAAATTTTTTCTTCTGTCCCAAACCTGGAAAAACAGAAGGGTGGCTGCTAGAAATGGGCCCCTGTATGGGGGTGCAGGGCGTCAAACTGGCGGAAAAGGGGAAGGGGTAGGATGGGTCCCCCTGGGGGGTTTCTGGTGGGACCCGGGCGACGGTTGGGCTGAACGGGGGCCCGACCCTTATCAGGGCTCGAGGGGAAAATGGGCACTGAGAACGCTTGGGGGTGGGGGGAGGAGGAGAGGGGGGAGACAGAGGGTGTGACATTTGGGTTTGGGGGCCCCGGGCCTCACTGGCCCTTTTTTTGGGCCCAAATGTTGCCTTTCCCTTTTAACTCATGCTTTTGCTGCAGTGACTAGACATGTTGGTGGGGGTTTTAAACCCCCAAAGGGGGTTGCCTCTACTTTTTGGGATTTTTAGCAAAGGCCCGGGTTTTGAACAAACGCTGGGTGAAAACAGAAAGGGTTGCTCAAAGAAAAGGGGCCCCGGCTTTAGAGGTCCTGGGCCCCTTTTTTACGGCTAAGCGAGGGGCGGGGGGGGGGGGGGGGGGGGGGTTTGGTTGGGGCCCCGAACCCCGGGGGGCTTTTTTTCCGGAAACATCATAAATTCAGGGGGTTAAAATTCCCGCGACCCCCCCTCAAACCTTTTTGAGGGGGAACCCGAAATGACAAATTTCCCCATCGTCTTCCTCCTTTGTCCAGTGAGAAGGGGCTCCCCAAGCCCAAAATTCCCGCTGAAAAGGGCCAAAGTTGGATCCCCAAAGGGTTTTCAACTTTATCATCAACAACCCGGTGAAAATTTGGGCTCCTGCATTTTGCAACCGGAGCTGCGGGCTACAAAACAAGAGGGGCTGCAAAGGGGTTTTCCAACCGCCCGGGATTTTTTTTTGCCGAATTTAAATGCTTCCTTCTCCCTTCTGATGGCATCAGTAAACCCGGGCTCAAACAAGAAAATCATCCAAATTTTGGGCCCTAGATCTTTTAACAAAGCCTTCCTGACCCCCAAACCCCATTTTTTTCAAACAAAAGGAAAGGGCCCTTCCCGAAAAAGGATTTTTCCACAGGGGTTTGGGTACACAGTTTTACATTTGGGCTTCCCTTTATGTTGGACGGGTGCTGGGGATGGGTGATGACGGGCATTTTTTGGGCCCGGGCTGGGGGGGACGAGGGGGAAAAAACTGCTGGGGTGCAGGTTGCCTTTAAACCCCTGAAGGACAGATTTTGGGGACGCCGTTAGTTACCGAGATTTACAGGGCCCTGACCCAGCGATGACAGGCCTGACGGTTTCCCGCAACCCGACGATCCGCTGGCAAGCGTGGGTTGGGCGCCAGCCCCTGGAAGGAAAAACCTTTTCCCCGGGACCTTTCCCCCTCCATGTCCCCACCCCCCCCCTTTGCTTTCTTAAACCCCCTGAAATTTTGCTCCCCTGTTCAGGAAAATCAAAATTTGAAAAAGGATGGGGAAAAAGGGTTTTTGGGAAAGGGCCTTATTTTAAAAAAAACGGGAAATCACCAGCTATTCTCAAAACCCCAAAAAAACAAAAAAAAAAAATTGCTGGGTTCAAAAATAACTGCAAAGGGAATCTAAACAACAAAGCTTGGGCCCGCGCCAAAGTGAAAAAACATGTATCTGAAATGTAAATTTTTGGGAAAAAAATAGAAGGTTTTTTGGGACCTATCAATTCAAACCCGGGGCTAAAAAAATTTGCCCGTAATTTAAATTTAAATGCAAAGTAGAATTTTTTCATCAAAGCTTGGGCCCGCGCCCCAAAAAGGGGGAAAAAAACGTATCGAAATGTATTCGGATAAATAAAAGGTATTTTTTGGCCCCCTATCAAAATTTACCTTGGGTGACTAAAAAAAAATTTCAGTATTCAAATTTTTAACTGCAAAGTAAAATCTATTTAACAAAGCTGGCCCGCGCTAAAGTGAAAAAAACACGTAACTGAAAATTTATTCGGAAAACAAGGTAAGTTTTGGCACTTTTCAATTTCCCCCTGTGGTGACTACAAAATTGCTGTATTAAAATCTAACTGCAAAGTAGATCATAAACAAAGCTGGCCGCGCTAAATTGAAAAAACACGTATTTAAAATGTTTTTGGATAATAAAAGGGTTTGTTTGGCACCTATCAATTCACCTGTGGTGATACAAAATTGCTGGATTAAAATTTTAAAACAAAAAAGTAATCTATCAACAAAGCGGGCCTGCCCCAAAATGAAAAAAAAACGTTCGAAATTATTCGGATAATACAAGTTTTTTTTGGCACCTACAATTCACCTGTGGTGACATAAAATTGCTGATTAAATTTAAGTGAAAAGCTGCCTCAATGAACAAAGCTGTAGTGCCCCAAAGCAAAAAAAAACTATCTTTATGTATTCATAAAATACAAATTTTTTTGGCACCTTTCAATTCCCCTGGGGTGACTATAAAATTTCCCTGGATTCGATTTAAGTGCAGCTCTTCAATGAACAAAGCTGTAGGCCCAAAAGTCAAAAAACAACTAACTGTTTTATTTCGTATAATACAAGATATTTTGGGCACCTTTAAATTTTCACCTGGGTGACTATAAAATTGCGATTCAAATTTAAAATCAAGGTCCTCAATGAACAAAGCTGATCCCCAAAGTAAAAAAACACGAAATCTTTATGTGTTTGATAATCAAAAATTTTGGCACCTTTAAATTTCACCTTTGGTGACAAAAAAATTGCGATTCAAATTTAACTGAAAGGGGGGGATATACAAAAAAGGGTGGAAGGGGAAAATTTTGAAAATGAACACCTACTGAAAGTATACTGAAAAAAAAAAGGGGAGTTTTTTGCCCTAAAAAAGAACCTGCAGTTACTAGAAAAGATTGTACCTATAATTCAGGCTGCCCCCAATACCGGGAAATTTTTTCAATAGAAACTTTTTAATAAAAAACTTTGCAGTGCAAGTTAACACTAAGTTTTGGGTGAATTTTAACCAGTATTCTTTATAACTTTCTGTTTTTCCCCCGCGGGGCCCCCCCTCCGCCCCCCCCCTGACTTTCAGCAGTAGATCTCCCTTTAAAATTCTCTACCAACTACAAAAATTTTCCCAATCTCTAATCTAACTAAATTGAAAAAGTCACAGCTAATAGTAGAGGTTTCTCTGTAAGAAATAGAATAATTTCGCTGAGCGGGTTTTGGAAACAAGCAGAGGCAGCCCTTTTTCTGCTCGAAGCTGAAGACACTGGGCTGAACAGGAAACGCTTTCAATGTAAAAACGAGGTCATGTGATTTTCCACCCAATCGCAACTATACACACCCCAGTCATGACGTCGCACACACTCCACCCTCCTATTCTGTAAGCTGATTTGCTGGCCGCCAAAATGACAGAACCCCGAAAAGGGCCACAAAGATTTTTTTTTTTTTTTTTATTTAAACAAAAACTTTATTAAGTTTCAATAAAAATGAACACACGCATATCATAGTGAATGACATCTACAACATTAATCGAACAGAAGGGACACAAATCACATCAAGAGTAAAAAATGTCTACATCTTAGACATTTTGGGATTTGTAAAACCTATTAAAAATAATGATAATGTATAAACTTTTTTAAACCTGATGGATCTAAATATAAACACACAGAAATGAAACATTGGGGTTTCTACCATCCGTCCAAGAAGAGCAGATCATGTGGTAGAGGGGAAGGGGGGAAGGAGGGGGAAAAAAAAAAAAGGGGGGGTGGTTGGAGGGGAGGAGGGGAGGGAACCCTCATGATTCGCGGTGTGAGGACAGGGGACAAATAATAGAAACAAAGAACAGAGGGGTCAGCCTTCAGGCATAGCAGGTGTAATATTTCCACATGGGGGGGACACGTACACTCCTCACAAGGGAAACCCCAAAACCTGGGGGATCTTAGGTAGCCGTCCCGGCCCCGTCCAAAGTCAAACCAAGCTAGGGGACTCTTCACAAAAGCGAATCGGCCGTTAAAAACTACATGGGTTGAAGGAGCGAGCACTGAGATTATAGGGAGAAAAGCCGTAGAGGTCCGTCTGGGAGAAGGGGAAAATCTTCCAGACCAACCAAAACCCTGACCAAAAAGGGGAATAATTTCTGATTTCCCAAACCGTTGAAGTCTATGGTTTCCGAAACCAGGAGGAATGGCGGACAGGGAGTCGATCTCCAAAGTCGGGGGAAAAACTGCTTAGCAGCTTTTAGGAAAATGAAGCAAATTTTAAACTGAGGAGTGGGGAGGTTGCGGGAGGTCGAAAAAAAAGCAGGGGGGGTTTGGGTCGTTCTTGATTCTCAAAACCCGTGATAGTGGCACCGATTTCCCAAAAACCTTTTTGCCAAATGGCTGGAGAACTGGGCAGTTTTCCCCCTATTTTTGAAAAGTCCCCACATCCCATGCACCTCCAGCACACGTCAGGTATCTCCGGGAAAGAGAATAAAAAGCGAAGGACCCTATACCATCGGTAAGGATTTTGTAATTAAGCTCCTGCGCCTTGGTGGGATGGTGTTTTGTGGCAAAAGACAAAACTTTTTCCCATACTTCATCAGGGGGCTCCCTCCCAGCCCCTCTCCCCCTTCGCGGAAAGGCAGCTTGTTTGTGTCTGGGGGGATAGAATCTGTACACCTTGGGAAAAAGCATCCCCCCAAGTATCTAGGAGGCACCAGGACTCAAATACGAGCAAGGGGTATGTAAGTCCAGACCTACCTTTTTCTTGGAAATAGCTCATAGTTGGTAATAGGCCAAACCCAGAAATGGTTCGGGGAAATTTACTTCCAAATCTGATAGGCCTCAAGGGGTCGAGGTGAGTTCCCCCCGAAAGATGGATCGGGTTTCTTTTCCCCCGCAATCGATTATAGTTTGGGGATAATAACGCAGGGATAGCTGGGTTTCCCACCAAAGGAGTAAATCGACCTCCGGGGCGGAACAAGGTCGCTCTGGAGAGAAAGGTCCGGCAAGTTCGAATCGAGGTTTGCGCTATCCATGGGACCTCCTTCAGGAGCCTTCGAGAAAGGATATTAGCCGGTAACCAGGGTAATGCTGCGGTAGGGGAGCCGAACATCTGCACCTCCATTTTGACCCAGAGTTTAGAGCCGTGGTTGTGGAAGCTGTCAAGTGTTCGAACCATCACCGCAGCTAGATAGTACGCTTGAAAATCAGGTAACGCCATACCGCCCTCCGATTTGGGCCTAGAAAGAGTGGAGCCTGCTATTCTATGGTGTTTGCGCGCCCACACAAAATCAAGCATCAGTTTGCGTAAGGCCGCAAAGAAGTTTCTGGGCAGCAAAATCGGAATTGCCTGGAAGATGTACAGCATACAGGGGAGCACGTTCATTTTGAGTATGTTTATACGTCCTATCCATCCGAAATCCTTTTTGTCCCACCTGGATAGGTCTCTCGCAACGGTATTAAGTAAGGGGAGAAAGTTAAGGTCGAAGGTCTGCTCCAGATGGGCGGGTATGTGTACTCCTAAGTACTTAAATGAGGTCGAAGACCATGTGAGTGGAAAGGATGATTTCAGGGTTTGCAGTGTGCCGTCAGGTATATTAAGGTTCAAGGCCACGCTTTTTGTCATATTTACTTTATGGTTACTCAGCGGGCCATATCTCTGTAGAGCTTTAAATACTGCCAGTAGGGAGATAAGAGGACTGGTGAGATAGAGTAGCAAATCGTCCGCGAATGCAGAACATTTGAAATGGTGTTGTGCTACTCGGATTCCCTGGATATTGGGGTCTGACCTTAGCGCTTGTAAGAGATGTTCCATCACCAGAACGTAAAGTAAGGGCGACAGAGGGCATCCCTGTCTGGTACCATTGCAAATTTTAAAGGGGAGGGATAGGGCTCCATTAACTCGAATCTGTGCCTGAGGATAGTCATAAAGTGCTGAGATCCTACACATCATGGTCGGCTCAAGTCCCAGATGTCGCAAGACTCCCCTCAGGAAGGACCAACTCACCCGGTCGAAAGCCTTCTCTGCATCCAAGGAGAGAAGGACACAGGGAAGACTCGAAGACTGCACATAATGAATGAGGGAGAATGTTTTCAAGGTATTATCCCTCGCCTCTCTGGAGGGGACAAACCCCACCTGGTCAGGATGAATCAGAGAGCTCATCAGTGGGCTGAGCCTCATGACTATTAACTTGGCAAAGAGCTTAGCGTCTGTGTTGATGAGTGATATGGGGCGGTAGCTTGAACACATATTTGGGTCCTTTCCTTCTTTCGGAATGACCGTGATATAAGCTTTCAAGAATTCTTTCGGGAAAGGAGCGTCCGGTGCCACCTTGTTGAAAGCAGCAAGAAGGGGGGAAGTTAACTCATCGGTCAGTACTTTAAAGAATTGAGCAGTGTAGCCATCAGGGCCTGGACTCTTTCCGGATGGTAGAGCCTTGAGTTCATCTGATGAGAATGGTACCTCCAGAGAGGCGAGGGTTTGGGCACTTAAGGGCGGGAGTGCGGTATTGGATAGATAGTCTTGTAGAGAATCCCGATATCTCTCTGGGCCTATGGTTGATTCAGGGGTCGGGATATTGTAAAGGTCAGAATAATAAGTTTGGAAGGCACTCAAAATGTCCCCGGTTATGTGGACCAACTTGTTCTCTGCATTTTTAATGGATGGGATAAATAAAGAGGCCCGTTTCTCACGCAGTGCTCGAGCCAAAAGTCTCCCAGGCTTGTCGCTCCATACGTAAAAGGAGCTGGAACAGATCTGTCAATAACGTTTGCGTTTCTGGTCCATTAGCTGGAGCACCTCGCGACGAACTTGCATGAGTTCTCTAAGGTCCGAGTCTAAACTCGAGGCCTTATGTGTCATTTCTCTTTGCTGGAGTTGCAAGAGGAGCGATTGTAATTTTTGCGCACTCTCTCTTTTCAATCATGCTCCATGTTTGATAATGGGTCCCTCGTAGGACACACTTGAGGGCCTCCCATTTGATCTGTGGAGTGGAGGGGTCTGATAGATGTGAGGAGTCAAAAGTGGCAATGGTGTTTTTAAGGTCAGCGAGACAGAACGCATCTAATAACAATGATTCATTTAACTTCCATGAAAAGACCGGGCGAGTGGATAGCGGGAAAACACAGTCACAGTGACTGGTAGCGTGGTCTGAATGTAATATAGATCCAATTGAGGCATTAGAGACATATGACAGGAGGGAGTGTTGTGGCAGTATATAATCGATACGGCTGTATGAGCCGTGCGGGTGGGAGAAAAATGTATAATCTCTCTCTCTAGAGTGGAGCAATCTCCAGACATCTATGAGTTGCATGCTATGGATTGATTTTTTGAGTTTATTGAGCACATTTCTGCTCAGGCAAGAGTGTCCAGAGGACGTGTCGACTTCCGGGTCTAGCGACAGGTTGAAGTCGCCACAGAAGACGACATGTCCCTTAGCAAAGGCCGTAAGGGCATCAAAACACTTAATGAAAAAGGATAATTGGCCAGAATTGGGAGCGTATACGTTGGCAATGGTAAGTACGTGTCCCTGGATCTTGCAATTAAGAAATAGGTATCTGGCTTCTTCATCCTTGAGGACATCTAGGACCTGGACCGACAGCGACCTATGCAGAAGGATCGCCACCCCCTTTGTTTTAGTGTCAGAACTGCTGCTATGGTACCAGACAGGGAAGTATCTATTCTGGAAGTCCCTGAGATGCGAATTCAGGAGGTGCGTTTCCTGGAGACAGACAATATTCGAGCCCTGTTTGTGGAGGTGGTATAAAATTTGCGAGCGTTTTTCAGGGACATTAAATCCTTTCACATTGAGGGAGGAAATCCGTATATTAGCCATGTAGTAACCGCAATATAGTATTGGAAGGATAGACCTCGAAGCTTAGCACTGCAATCTGGGTAGGACCGACCGGTAAGATGCAGAGGGAAGTGTTTCTAGACGTTAAAACAAGAACTCAGAATTTAACTTTTAGGAAGCAGCAGAACAACTGCAGAGGCCAACAGTATATCTAGCAGGCCAATGAGGATCGGGGGATAGCACGCAGGCAAATGATAAGAAACAGTAGTGTAAGAGTAACACACACTAATGTGGATTGACAAAACCTTACCAATTAGAAACAGAGACGTCACAGGGTATTTGGTTCTTATTGGTTCAGGTGGCGGAGTGGTTGGTTGCCGCAGACATGATTCAAACAGACCGCCAGCTGAATGTAACACAAAGCATAGGGCCACCTATGTCACACCATCAGTTAAAGAGTCTGAATTTTCCATCAGTAGATGATTGGTCATTCAGAGGGATAAAAATAGATATATATGTAGCTTTGCATACAGGCTAAATTAGGCTGATACACATATACCTGAGGGTGTTGAAGATAGAAGGGGGGGGAGAGGAGAGGGAAGAAGAGAGGGAATAATAACATCTGAGAGTAAAGTAGAATTAGGCTTGGACCAATTTGTTACCCCACTCCCAACATTCGATCAAACCGGTCCATAAGACGTAGTGATGTCCTGTGTGGAGTATGGGGCGGGGAGGAGGTAAGTATTACAACTAGGGTCCTTTTAAGTAACAACATCTATGACATGACCTGACTCTGGAATCAGCGATGTGGATGTGATCTTGAAAACCCGGACGTCGGACTTCTCAAGCGCCGCCGGGCGCCCTGGGATCTCGGAGTGGCAAGATGAGAAAGGTGGTTCAGCGAGCCCGAAGAGGTGTCCTGGAAGAGGGGAGTCTCTGCCAACATCACCGTCTGCCAGTCAGGAAGAGAGATCTCTGGCAAGTCCAGAGCAGAGCAAAACATCGGGAGGTCCGCTGGTGTACGGAACGAAAGTAACTTATCTTTATGATGCACCTGGAGTGCAAAGGGGTATCCCCAGCGGTATTTGATGTTCCTTGATTGTAGAATTCCCAGTAATGGCTTGACTGCAGCCCGCATGCGGAGAGTCCGTCTGGATAGGTTAGGGTAGAGACTTATATCCAAGCCTTCATAGGACACGTTGCGCATGAGCCTGGCTTTTCTCATGATTTCATCCTTAAGTGTAAAATGGTGGACTCTGCAGATAATGTCCCTGGGGCGCTTTGCGTCAGGGTTCACCGGGCGAAGTGCTCGATGCGCACGGTCAAACTCGATCACGGTATCTTCTGGCCTCCCCAGGATGAGACTGAACATTTTCGTTAAAGTTGGCGTGATTTCTGCAGTATTTATTGATTCTGGAAGTCCTCTAACCCGAATGTTGTTTCTCCTGCTCCGATTTTCCAGAACATCCATGTGGGAGGCCAGTTGGAGAATCTGTGTGCCACGGTCAGCGATAGTGGATTGCAGGCTAGAAATCGTGTGGTCGGTAGCGTGTTGGGCAGATTCCAGTTGCTGCACTCTGTCCTGCAGAGCCGAGACTTCTGTTTGAACCGGTTTCAGATCTTGCCGCCATTCTTTCTGCAGATCTTTGGCCATTTGCTGAATGTCGAGTTTCGACGGAAGTAGAGACAGGAGCGCCCGCAGTTCAGGGTGGTCCGCAAGCGTGTTTAAGGCGACTTCAGGTGGAGGGAGGTCCGCATAGCTGGTAATAGTTGAAGGCCTGTTTGAGTAGCCAAGATTGGTCTGGTCTTTTGGACTCATTGGTGGTCTCAGAGGACTATCTCCCCAAGCGGACATACCCGGGGTTGAGTGCCAGGAGGGGCTGCGGTGTGTAGCCAGAATCGGTTGTTCTCGACCCTTTTGAGGGTTTTCAATATGGTGCAGTGGCTGCATGAGGTCTTCAATGACCTGGGCCTCAGGGGCCGAGACAATTTCATCCGGGTCCTCCACAGGGAGTTTGCGGGTTCTCTGTGGTAAAGGGGGTACCCCACGTGGGGATGACAGTTCCTTCTCAGGGGCCCTAAGATGTGGGAGTGCTGTCCCATGTGTATGCACTTCCACAACGGCCGTGATGGGTGCCCGCATTACATTTTGGGCGTGGGTATACTGTATTGGAGTCCCCAGATGCTGCAGGGAGCTTTCACTCTCTGCCTCTTTTAACGAGTTATCCTTTGGCGTCGCTTCTAACCCCTCTGCTGCCCAGTTAGTTGTGGCATTGAGCGAAGGGGGAGAGTCACCAAAACTCTTAGAGGGCCTGCTTGCAGTGGTGACACTTGCCGACATGTTAGGGGAGCGCTCGAGGGTTATCCCCGCCGCAGCTAGGGTTGTTGTGGATTCTGCAGCTCTAGCAGGTGATCGCTGGGCAGACTGGGACCGCAAGAGGTACTGACCGTGATGTGTCGCCCGGTCCTCCGCTGGAGAGCTGCCCTGATGACGCGGCTGCTCGTGTGACTCCGTCCGGGTCGCCTCCTCCGATGGCGCGGGCGCGACTTGCGGAGCATCCCCGACGAGGCTCTGCGAGTGTTGATCCGGCGGGATGCCCTGTGCTGGCGTGTCTCTGCACCGCTTGGTTGCTGGCTGATGCTTCCTCAGTGTCTGCGGACGTGTCTTCAGCTGCTCTGAGTTCGTCTTCTTCCCGCCAGGCCGCTCGTGAGGGGGCAAAGATGGCGCCGCTGTGACCGCAGCGCGGGCAGGTAACAGGTCCTCTGGGAGATCAAGGAGGGGAGCAAAGTTATTGGAAATTTGCAATTCACCCGTGGCGAGGGTCTTTGATGTCCTGATGGTCTTTCTAGCCCTCCTGCCTACCATAATAAACGTTTTTTCTTATGAAGGTGCTGGCCCTGGACGGAGCTCTGTACAAGTGCTGCCACTCTCTTACATGGTTAGCCAGGCTCCCGATGCACAGATTTTAACCTAAATTATCGCGTGATCTAAAAATTTCGATCAACATAAAAACTGTGCCGATTTCAACTTTGTCAATAATAATCGCTCAACACTAGAATTAAGCCCTTTCTTCTTGAGAAAACACTAACTTGAAGAGGTTGTCCACTATTTCATGTAATCTTACAGTCAGCTTTAGAGCCAGGTTCTAGTTCCAGAACTGCGTCCCTCTGGTTGTCTGTGGTCATTCTACTATTTCCAGATGAGGACGTCAGCATGCAGCCGCTGATTTACTGCAGTGGTCATGTGCCACTAATTTTATCACCGACTGCCTGTTGATGTCCCCATTCAGAAGTGTGAGAAATAAAAAAAAAAAAAAGATCAGAGGGACCCAGTACTGGAACTGGAGACTGATCGAAGGAAAGTACCAGGTATTTTTATTTTTTAAATATAGGTGCTGGCTGTAAGATTTTATTAAGAAGTGAAAACTCATTTAAGTTTGTTCAGTAGATGTGCCCCCAGTGGTACCAGTGATTAGAGGTAACATATTGGTACCCTACTTCAAACCTTTTCATTTTGCTGTCCAATGTAAAACTTTTTTTGTTTTACTGTTAGGCTATGTTCACACGGCTTAACTGCGGGGCGTAATTTCGCCCCGCAATTACGCCGTATGGCCGGGGGCGGGGCGGGAGCGGGGGAGTGAGCGGGGGGCCGGCACTTCGCCGGCCCATAGACAGTCATTGTTAGCGGCGCGTATACGCCGCTAGAAAGTGACATGTCAATTATCTCCGGGGAGAGGAGACGTAATCCATAGTTCTCTATGAGAACTGTGAATTACCGTAATGACTGGGCCGTTTTTGGCCCGTAATTGGCGCACTCCGGCGCGTAATTACGGACCAAAATACGGCCCATTATAAGCCGTGTGAATATAGCCTTAAAAGATAACTATGGACCTGATACCACACAGTCAGGTAACTGTACCTTTAAGATGTTTGAAAAATGTTAATAATATGGCAAAACCAAGGCAAAAAGCCAATTAAATATGACAAATGTAAACATTACATTTTGATGTTTAATTTAAATGTATCAAAACCCTGAACTGTATGTGTTATGGAAAACACATAGTAAAATAGTAACTTCTACATCTGTAATTACAGCTACCTTTGTACCCATTGTATGCCATTGTCATATAAAGTAAATATAGTATATTGCACTAACTATATACCATTTACTGTACGTTTTAGCTCTTGCTAGCATTACATTTATTAAGTTTCTTCTGCTGTACGTACCAAAATTTGTTAATAAAAGTTTACTTAAAAAGTGCAGAATTGCAGTTATAAAGTAAGAACAGATGTTAGAAAATCAAAGCGCTGCATGTTTATTTAGGTAAATTGGAAAACATATGGTATATCCAGTACAGAAAAAACGCACAAGATAATTAAAGTAACCTAGTTTTAGTAGAAAGACAAAATACACCTGTCTCATTAAGCATTATTTCAGAGATATTAATAGATAACTCTTGTAGAGAGGCTGGCTCTAACTTATTTTGCACAAAAAAAGTTTTATTCTAGAAACAGTTACAGGTCTTAATACACATATCGCTTTTACCTACAAATTTTAGCAAGTTAGTTATCAGAAGTACTATTTAGCTTTAATTTTCTTATAATTCATGTATTCAGTTTATGGTTAATAGGCACTATGATCAAAACTCAAGCTCTGAAGCAGCGTGCAAAATAAACTTGTGTTCATTAGTCGAAAGTTTTCATAATAGAGCTAAACCTTACTGTACAACATATCACATTATGTGGTCATATAGTTAGTGGGTGGAATATGACCTAAGGGAAGTTCAGCCTTTTTATATTAACAAATCCCAGTTGATATAGAGGAAGTAAGAAAACCACTCTGTAAACGTCATGGACCAAATTCATCATAAAGTGGAAAAAAATCTTTTGGTACCCCTGTTGACAGTCATACACATCATTGGATCAACATTCTACATAAATGAGTTTTCGCACTAAAAAGATTAGCTTTTAATATGTAGGGACAGGTAATTGAAGACTTTTTCCAAATGCATTAGTCTTTTGAAATACCTTGGTCATGAGATAAGACAGATTTTATTTGCTCTGAGTGCACACAGGTTTCTCTGGTTATGTCCATAATCTTCCTTCCTTATGAGATGGAAAGCAGGGAGTGACATCAGCATGGATTGTGCTCACTCTCGAAGAACAGTTATGATCTCTAACAAGATTAGCTTTTATTTACAGATAATCAGTTGTTCTAACTCCTCAGTGCACTTGTAGCTTTTTTTTACTGAAGATCAAATCACCTGCACTTAGGACTTTGTAATATTTCAGCTAGTTACAGAGAAGCTAAATATGCTAATCACTGCTATAGAATCACCCGTAGCTTGACGAGACAGAGGATGAAAAGCTGCTTGTGACTCAGTGAAACAGCTTGGTAAGAGAAACCCTTTAATACCAGTACTCATGTATATTCTGCTTTACATGATATTGTCGTAGCTTACTAAAGCTTTTTAGATATTGATCGGGTTTTCAAATTAGAAATCAGTTGAAGGTAAAAATATCTAGGTTTATTCAATGCAAGCATTGTGAGACACACAGCATATATAACATCATCATTGCATATGCTCAAGAATGTCTCCCCCCAAATCCCAGTATTTCCTAACTTTTTATAACGTTCCTCCTCCTGCAAGAATACATGTGCCAATCAGTCTTTACTTAAAAAAAACTAGCTAATTTCCTATACGTTGGTTTTAAAGTTTACATTTAAATATGGACCCACCTCTTACTGAGTCTATTGAAACAAAGAAACCTTGTTGATTCAATAGAGCTATACCTTCAGGCCATATGTTTCCAATTATTGGAGGAGGGGGGCCCCATATATACCAACATTCCTAAGTCACCAGTGTTCCTTGCAGAGAACAAGAAAACTTTGATGAAAAGCATACAAAGAGTATACATAAAATCATATAAAAACAAAATTATAAATATTACCCTCACAATATCTATATTAAACCCTTTTTTAAGTCCATCCTCCTTATCAGCTGGTTCCAATAATATCTTCTATAACTCCATGTGTTCAATAGTAAAGTAATGCTTTTGAACTTTGAGATCAAATTGCAGTTCTTTTACTGGTCCTCCAAAATTTGGCATTAGCAGCATCTATAGACAGAGAGAGTGAGGGCAGGGATGGTTTATTACCATTCACACCATCCTGATGAGCACTTTATAAACAGATCAACAGGAAGCCTCTACCTGGTCTGTCACCTGGCCCTGGCCGTCATGTGATCGTCGATACTCAGTAAATGCAGAAGCT
Organism: Phyllomedusa bahiana; assembly: GCA_025379985.1. Lineage (NCBI taxonomy): Eukaryota > Metazoa > Chordata > Amphibia > Anura > Hylidae > Phyllomedusa > Phyllomedusa bahiana. Next base: position 95,598 of record JAODAL010009899.1, read on the forward strand.
GCTGGTTCAAATAAGATTTAAATCAGATCTGCAGTCAGTGTTACTGGCTGTAATTTCCCTGATAGGGGATGTTCACATGGCGTTTAACATTGCGCATTTTTGCGTGTCGTCAACGCTGTGCTTTGCACTTTGAAATTAAAAGCTTGCAAGCTTGTATTTTCAAAGTGTAAATGCCACGCAATGTAGTGGTGCGCCTGAAAGAAGGGACATGTCGACATTAATTTTACTTGTACATTCTTTTATCATATTTGTGGGGTGTATTTTCATGCAGTCACGTTCCAAAATACACCTCGCAAATACACATGTGAACATACCCTAACTGGGGTTAATATATCTACATGTGGCACAATATGTCAAATAAATGCCTAAAAATATAAACACACATAAAAAAAAAAAAGCAGTTCAAACTATAGCTTTTCACTCCATACCCAATGACCCTGCAACTACATACTGTATTACATATACTGTATAATAAAAACCCATAACAGAAAAGTTACACAATTACAAAGCTTATCTTTGTGCAACTTTTTGCTAAAAATGTAAAAAGTGCAAAATGCAGAACAGAAACATAAAGCTTTAAATCATAATGGAAAAGAGGGAAAAAGAGCAAATTTTTAAAGCATTTAAATCCACATGTACTAAATAGGAAAAAAAATGGTCAAGAAGGGGAATAAATGACCTAATCAGGAAATGGTTAAAAGGAATGTACAGTCTCCTCTTAGGTACAACAAAATTTATCAAATTATGATGAGGTGGTATAGGGTCCCATCACTTCTGCACTCCCTTTATCCTGATGTTTCCAATACATGTTGGCACTGTCAGCGAGAAGTAGGAACGATGTCTCACATCTGGTAGGGATGCCCTGACTTGCAGCCCTTCTAGTTAAAATTGATTGATGGCATCAGGTTTGAAATTGAGCAAAGATCCAGCTTTCTTACTTTTTTCTTTGTTATCCCATTTTTGGCTATCACCCTGAAATACCATTTAGCCCCGATTCACACGGCTTATTCAAGCCGGAATTGCGAGCCGGATTGCAGGTATAGGCTTTAATAAGGGGCGGGTGTGGGGGGCGGCGGCGGGGGGCGGCCCGTCGGCCCCATAGACTTCCATTATCCACGGCGCGTATTGCGCCTGGATAATGTGCATGTCAGTTTCGCCCCGCCCGGCGGCTTCGCCGAGCGGGCAGGGGCGACGGAATCCACTGTTGTCTATGAGAACAGTGGATTACCGTAATTACTGCGACGGATTGGCGCCGTACTGCAGCGCAAAACCGGCGCGCAGTACGGCGCCAATTCGCGGCAAAATAAGCCGTGTGAACGGCCCCTTAATCTCTTTTCTACTGCCAAAATAGTCATCCCCAGATGATGGCGCTCAACCTCTTGTCCGTATTTATCTGACTGCTTTGAAGAAATTTATAGAATCCAACACTTAGAGGAACTGAGAAATGAATTAGTCACAGCAAAAAAATATGCTCAAACTTGGAGGGATTGGATCTCCTTTTGTGAGTCTGATCTCTATCATACCTTTAACTAGTGTGTCTGTTGCTTGCTCCTTTTTAGACTCCTTCTTAGCCTCTCATCCATCGTTTAAACACCAAAAGGTATGTTCACATGGGGTAATTTTGGCACGCATTTCGTCACGTATTTGCACCGCGGGAATACGCACGTATCAGCACAAGCTCCTGAAAGACACAATGTACTCTGGCGTATACTGTATGCGCCGCAGTACAACGTGTGAACATAGCCAGACACAAAAACACTAACCCAAATAAAAATTACAAAATCTATTTTATTAAACAAATATAACAATACACAAAAACAAATAAGAAGACAGTGCTGGAGAACTGAAGAATAACTGCTGGAAAGTAAGCCCCAATGTAAGTGATACACAATCTTATAATGTTAGTAGAAACGATACATCAATATGTAAAGCAAATACAATTACCCCAACAGTGTGTAAGTAAAGCAAATAAGCATAAATTCCAACTAACAAATAAAGGAACAAAAATTATATACCGTATATACTCAAGTATAAGCCGACCCGAGTATAAGCCAAGGCACCTACTTTTGCCACAAAAACCGGGAAAGCTTATTGACTCGAGTATAAGCCTAGGGTGGAAAATGCAGCGGCTACTGGTGAATTTTAAAAATAAAAATAGATACCAATAAAATTACATAGGCAGGTATAGGCAGTTTAATGTCCCCCATAGGCAGGTATAGGCTGGTATAGGCAGTTTAATGTCCCCCATAGGCAGTTTAATGTCCCCCATAGGCAGATATAGGCAGTTTAATGTCCCCCATAGGCAGGTTATAGGCATGTATAGGCAGTTTAATGTCCCCCATAGGCTGGTATAGGCAGCTATATGTCCCCCTAGGCAGGCTATAGGCAGGTAATTGCCCCCATAGGCAGGTGTAGGTCCTCATAGACAGGGTATAGGCAGGTATAGGTCGTTATAGGCAGTACTAGGCAGGTATAGGTAGGCTATAGGCAGTACTAGGCAGTACTAGGCAGGTATAGGTAGGCTTATAGGTAGTACTAGGCAGGTATAGGCAGTACTAGGCAGGTGTAGGCAGTACTAGGCAGGTATAGGTAGGCTTATAGGTAGTACTAGGCAGGTATAGGTAGGCTTATAGGTAGTACTAGGCAGGTATAGGCAGTACTAGGCAGGTGTAGGCAGTACTAGGCAGGTATAGGTAGGCTTATAGGTAGTACTAGGCAGGTATAGGTAGGCTTATAGGTAGTACTAGGCAGGTATAGGCAGTACTAGGCAGGTGTAGGCAGTACTAGGCAGGTATAGGTAGGCTTATAGGTAGTACTAGGCAGGTATAGGTAGGCTTATAGGTAGTACTAGGCAGGTATAGGTAGGCTTATAGGTAGTACTAGGCAGGTATAGGTAGGCTTATAGGTAGTACTAGGCAGGTATTGGCAGTACTAGGCAGGTATAGGTAGGCTTATAGATAGTACTAGGCAGGTATAGGCAGTACTAGGCAGGTGTAGGCAGTACTAGGCAGGTATAGGTAGGCTTATAGGTAGTACTAGGCAGGTATAGGTAGGCTTATAGGTAGTACTAGGCAGGTATAGGTAGGCTTATAGGTAGTACTAGGCAGGTATAGGTAGGCTTATAGGTAGTACTAGGCAGGTATAGGCAGTACTAGGCAGGTATAGGTAGGCTTATAGGTAGTACTAGGCAGGTATAGGCAGTACTAGGCAGGTGTAGGCAGTACTAGGCAGGTATAGGTAGGCTTATAGGTAGTACTAGGCAGGTATAGGTAGGCTTATAGGTAGTACTAGGCAGGTGTAGGCATCGTTTAAAACAAAAAAAAAACCACTTACCTGACTCCCCGCTGCTCCGTCTCCCGTGCCGCTCCGCCTCCTCGCTCTCCGGCCTCCCGCGCGCTGTCTTCCGTCTTCCCGGCACAGGCGCGTGATGTCATCAGGCCGCGCACGCAGCGTGACGACACACGCTGCCTGTGCCGGGAGCTCCGGACCAGCCGCGAGTCTGCGGACACCCGGAGTCCACTGCGGAGCACATCGCTCTGTGCTCCGCAGTGGTATCTCCTCTCCTGCATGTGCTCCGGAGGAGTCGCATGCAGGGGAAGAGATTGCTGACAGCGACGGGCCATCGCAGTGCCCGCACGCTGTCAGCTGTACTCGGGATTCTGCAATATGCGCTCCCTGAGGAGCTGCATATAGCTGAAGCTTCCCTGTCGGCACTCGGGCCATCGCAGCGCCCGAGCGCCGACAGTGACTCGAGTATAAGCCATGGGGGGGTTTTTCAGCACATTTTTTGTGCTGAAAATCTCGGCTTATACTCGAGTATATACGGTAGTATTACATAATGGGTGAATACAGACCAGCAGCACAAGGGTACGTCCAAATCATGTCTACTTTGTCAAAATGAAGTCTTGGTGCTGACTTAGCCCATTTCTCACTTCATTTTTTTTATGATACACTTGATTTCTATGTTTATTGGATTGGGTCAACAATATGAATGTACTTTTCTTTAATTATGAACGTATTGAAAAAGGTGATGTCTTAGCCATAAATATACCTCATTAACTATGATTCTAAGTGCTCTAGCACTTCTCTCGATTCTCCCTCGATGATTGATCTTAATTGGGAAAATTGATACTTACTTACAATTGCAATGTGTTCTTACTCTTTGTCTCATCTCTTCTGCCTTCCCATTTCAATATATCCATTACACTGCATTATGTTTGTATGTTTTAACATTTTGGAAACTGTGATCTTTTCAATATCTCATCCTTGATGTACTTTAATCTATGACTCTTACCATATATTTGCATACGTTGCTGTACTCAGTTTTTCAATAAACTTATTTTAAGTTGAATAAAAAAAATTTCAGAATGTAAACCTCAGGAAGACTAGAAATTAGGCTTTACCCATATAAAGGGCACTGTCAGGAACATGTTCACATGCTGGCTTCAGCCATATGATTGGTTGAAAAGGTGGAGTATGCTTCCAATGTATGAATTATGGACAGAGTGGCTGTGCAGCCAGTTCTATAGGACATACATTAGGTCTGGTAGGGGGTGTTTTTAGATACTAATAAAGATTCTAATTAATTTAGCACTAATATTGTTGTAACCCTTTAATGACCAAGCGATTCTTTTTATTTTGTTCATGGTCGCATTAGAAGAGCTACAAGGTTTTTTTATTTTTTGTCAACATAGCCATATGAGGGTGTGTTTTTTTTTTTAGATGATATTTGTCTTTTAATGACAACAGTTTTGGGTACATATAACTATTGATTAACTTTTCTTAACTCTTTCAGAGAGGAATGGTGAAAAAAACAGTTATTCTGCTGCAGTTTTTTGGCATTTTTAACTTACGCCATTTATCACCAGTGTTCGGGAAAATACTTTGGGAAAGTATTTTAAATACAAAATACAAAATACTTATGACTGAAGTATTTTAAATACAAATACTAAATACTTTAATCCCGAAGTATTTTAAATACAAATACTAAATACTACTTCAAAAGTATTTTCCAAATACTAAAATACTTGAAAAATGTAAACAAAAAATTTAATAAAAACAAAAAATGGATCAGAGGTCCTTTAGCCCACTAGGATTAGCATCTACCCTGCAGATATGTCAATGGCCAGGATTCATTGTTTCCGACTCCTATAGAAGATGTCTGTCACATGGAGGAGAGGATGCTACAGTAAAGAGAAACATACAGGTACCTTCCTTTAGTTACTATGCCTATTAATGTCAGGCATTTGGGGATATTAATTTAGTTTCAGTAACTCCATGTGCTTCACATTAATAGCAGTTAACCCCATCATGTCCCTCATATTAACCCCTGTGTGCCCTATATAAGGGTTACTAATATGTGAGACACATGGGGGTACTAATAAAGGACCTTAATTATGAAGACACTTAATTATTACCTCCATGTCTCTCACATATCAGTAACTCTTATTTGAGGCACACAAGGGGTTAATGTGAGGGACATGATGGTGTTAACTGCTATTACTATGAGGCACATGCAGTTACTAAGCTGTAATGCACATGGGCAGACTTTTTATCTGCAATGGTGGATTCCCCCCCCCTCCTCGGCTTATACTCGAGACAATACGCTTTCCCAGTTTTTTGTGGTAAAATTAGGGGCCTCGGCTTATATCCGGGTCGGCTTATACTCGAGTATATACGGTAATTTTACAGAATGGATTACGTGATCGGAATGATTAAAAAATAAAAATAAATCCCGCTTCACTACAAGGCAGACTTGTGTTGCTGGAACGCGCTGGAATTATCCCTCCTCTCGTCGCACCTCGCACGAGATACGAGAAACGAGAGTGATGACGTGACTCGAGCTGTTGTTTTTTGTTAAGTGCGGTGAGGCCGGTTATTTAAATTACAACATGTGTTTTGAATTTAGAAAGTAATTAAAATACTTAAAATACTTCCTAAAAGTATTTTAATTACAAATACAAAATACTGAATAAAAAGAGTATTTTGATTACAAAATATAAATACCTGACAAGTATTTTAAATACTATTTTAATAACTTGTATTTTAAATACTCCCGAACACTGTTTATCACATGGTAAACATACTGTGACAACATTATTCTAATTAGCAGTCCAGCATCTACATCCAGCTAGGAATTGCATGTCAATTCTTTCAAAGACATACCCGAGCTGCATTATGGAAACACACAGCGGCGATCTCTCATGTGAACGCCGCTGTGTCTTCCTCATAGCCCGCAGTGATAAACTCTCTGCTAATTGTTTAGATCCGATCTGGGTCCGTCCTGTCGGTCCCCGAGACAGATCTAAAAAGCGCTTGTAACACAGAGTGAAAACTCCGTGTGAACCAGCCCTTAATGCTAGACTGCATTTGGAATATTTGATAAATTTGGGATAAGTATCTGAAACTCCAATGCAACTGTCAGCTGAATATTAACAACATGTGGTGAGCTGACTCTCCTTGTTTCATTAACTTTATTCTATGGGTCAGTACAACTACCATACATAAAGTTTTTTTTTTTTTTTTTTACGCAAACCAAACACATTTGAAATAAAAAAATTGTGTGCTTCCAATTTCTGTTGACAGATCTATCTGATGGCTTGTTTTCTGCAGGATAAGTTATTTGTTATTGGTTTCATATTGGGGTACATTTTTTGATCCTTATCTATTATTTTTTTGAAAAGAAAATTTGCCAAAAATTAATATTTTTTTATTACTTGGTAATTGTGTATTTTTTACATCTCTCAAATTTTTTTAAATTATTTTTTAGCTCCACATGCAGTCATCTAATTGCTCATATAATGCAACATAATACCTGTATAGTGCATTATATTATGCCTGTTAGCCCTACTTCTGGCAGAGTCTAAAATGCTTACACAGAAGTCAGACCTTGTACCATGTAAACCCATCGGCTCCCTGAGAACACATCCAAGGGTGAGCCACTGAGGTGAGAGAGGAAACACCCTCCCTCTAAAATCACTTAGATGCCATGGTCACTATTCACTTCAGGATCTAAAGGGTTAAACAGCTTGGATTTGAGGTTTCTTCAGTCCCAGCCACTTGAGCAGGGTCCTGGCTGTCATCATATGTTTTAAACATTTTGGAAACGGTGATCTTTTCATTATCTCATCCTTGATGTACTTTAATCTATGACATGAGCCCCTGCTTCACCCAGCACAGGACACTGATGCCAGCTCATTTTTTCTCCGTCGACAAAAGTGGTACTTAAGGGGGTAAACTTATTTTTTTATTTAAGGCTATCAATACCTAATGGATTGTTTCCAGTTGAAATTTAAAAATTTTCAAACATCACTGAAAAAATGTTCCATCTTATTTTGGAGACTTTTGTAAATACTATGGGTGATATGTTTGAACGTGGCTGTGCCAGTTATCTGGCATCAAAAAGCTGTAGTAGACCTGTTCTATAGATGTATGAACAGTCGCATTCCAAACTTTGGCGAGATAAGCACTTTTTAGGGCACCATAGGTTTGGGGCAATCTGGGGACGTGTGGCACCACATTCTTAGAAGTAGACACATTTATGATTCTTTGATGCCAAACCTAGGCGCAGAACAGTTAGAACAACCAGACCAAGTTAAAGGTGGTATGTCTGAGCCAGACTTGTCGTACTGGCACTACAATATGCCTGTATATACTGTATGAACCGCAGAAGAAAAAGTTCATTCTGGTGAATTATACACTGCCTCAAAGCGATTTAGAACTGGCCTGTCAGCGCCAGCGTTCCTACATGTTGCCCCAATATGTATAAATTAATCAAGTTGCTTGGATCAAACAATGGAATGTTAATAAATCATTTTTATACATCGGTCAGAAACAAGCACAAAATAATATAAATTCTTAAAAAATCTTAAAAAAAGAAACCAGCAACCAAAAATAAATAAAATTCTGTTGAACACAGAGCACAGCTTTAGTGATAAAGATTCTGGCATATTTCATTCTTTCTGTGAAGAAACTGCACAACATTTGTGGAAAATCAGAGGGGCACAGTACTGAACAATAAGATTAAAATCAGGATTAGCTGCTGACCAGAATGGCAAAGAGTGTAAACACATTTTCTTGTACAATGTGATGAACGATGTTCAACTGGACCAATAAATCATAGAGACAGTCTACTCTTTCAGTGCCACTTGGTCCTATTCATCAGGGGAATACACTACATTATTTTAAATAAAACCAGGGTGATGGTTGTGAAACTAGTATTCCAAATAATTTTAAATCCTCTCTATTCATAGATCAAGCTCTGAATCCACCCAGCCAGTACATTTCTGTGATAACGTTCATAATTCCATTGAATAATGTCATTTTTTCCTGTGCTATGGATCTATCTTTTAAAAAACTGTTTATCATTATCCGAGTATGAATTAAACCTATACTGTATTACTCCAAGTTCAAGATTTTTACAGTTTTTATTTCCTTATACTGTACTAGATTTCAATTCATAATTTATAAGCAGTCATATTAATTCTGAATCATACTCAATGAAAACACATACATAGTTTGTCAAAGGTATAGTTTTCATTCCCCCAAAGTCTTCTTGATCTCCCTTTATACTACTGCATCTGTTTATTTATCACCTCTGCTGCCCCTGTATGATTACCCCACTTGTCTTGCCTCCCTTCTGACAAGGGCAACGATGCTGCTGTATATGGCAGCAACATCAGATCCTACTAGTACCATCTTGGGACAGAAAAACATAGCTTCCTGGCTGCAGAGTCCAGCATCAACACAGGTGCATGAAGGCCTCAACAATGACTTAGGGGCAATGTGTTGGCATCAAATGCTGTGCTGTGGCATTGCTGTATACCTGTTTCACTGCTCGTACAGTAAAAATCCCTTTCTATGGTATGTAGAAACCTTCTTTCTTCTAAAAATAGAGGATGTCCCCTTGTTCTAGATACAATCCTGGGTATAAATAGACAATGGGAGAGATCTCTATATTTACCTTTGATGTATTTATACATATTAATTATGTCACCCTGAAGCCATATTTTCTGTAAACTAAATAACCATAATTTCCCTATTCTGGGTACTGTAGTCCTCCTAGTCCATTTCTTATTTTCGATGTCCACCTTTGAACCTGTTCAAGTTCTACAAAGTCTTTCTTGTGCACTGGTGCCCAAAACTGTACACATTATTCCATGTGTGTTCTGACCAGTGATTTGTATAATGGGAGAACGAAGTTCTCATCATGTGCCTCTATACCTCTTTTAATACACCTGACACTGGCTGCTACAATTAAGTTTACTGTCCTTTTCCATGTGAGTTTTACCCAGAGTTTTTCTGTTTTACAAGTAAACATGGAATGGATATTTTTCCTTCCCATGTGCAAAACCCTGCATTTATCGGTGTTAAACATCATCTGCCACTTCTCTCCCCAGGCCTCCAATTTATCCAGTTCCCTTTGTAATGGTATGTTATCTTTTATTGTGTTAATTACTTTACACTGTTTAGTATTAGCTGCAAAGATTTATATTCTACTATGCAATCCTTCTGTAAGGTCATTAATAAATATATTAAAGAGAATAGGGCCCAATACTGACCCCTGTGGTTCTCCACTAGTAACAGTGATCCAGTCTGAGTATGTACCATTAATCACCACCCTTTGTTTTCTATCATGGAACCAGTTACCCACTTGCAAACATTTTCCCTAAGTCCAAGCATTCTCATTTTACTTACCAACCTTTTATGTGACACAGTAACAAATGTTTTAGAAAAATCCAGAAATATGACATCCAATGCCTCACCCTGATCCAGTCTAGAACTAACCTCATTATAGAAGCTGTTAAGATTTGTTTGACAGGACCAATTCTTCATAAACGTGTTAAACATTTATATTCAATGAGATGCTCCAGTATAACATCACTTAGAAAACCTTAAAACAATTTACCTAAAACAGAAGTTAAACATACCAGCCTATAGTTTCCAGGAAAACTTTTTGACCCCTTTTTGAATATTGGCACCACATTTGCTATGTGCCAATCCTTTAGAACATATTCCGTTACTATGAAGTAAATAAATAATACTTAATTCCCTTAGGACACAAGGGTGTACAGCATCAGGACCTGGTGATTTGTCTATTTAATGTTCTTAAAGCAGAGCTGCACTTTTTTTTTTCCACCTACCTAGACAAATGAGGGCTTTTATTTTGCAGGATAAGATGTACTTTTTAATGGTGTTATTCAACCCATCATAGAATATAATGGGAAACCGCAAAAAAATTCCAACAGGGGCAAAATATGAAAAAAAACGCACTTGCACCATGTTTGCGTTTTTTTTTTTTTTAGGGCATTCACTCTCCTTTATAAATGATATGTTCTCTGTATATTGCAGGTTGACATGATTCAGGCAACACCAAACATGTAGGGTTTTCATTATGTTCTAATATCATAAAAAAATCCAAACACTTTCTATTTATGAAATTAGCACAGCAGCACCATTTTCTGCAACCAATAAGTTTTTTGTACAAACACCTACATACTAGTGAGGGTGTATTTTTTGTGGGCTGAAGTGTACTTTTTATTGGTACCAGTTTGGAATACAGAACATGGGTCTTTTTTTATCACATTTAATTTTTAGGGGACGTGAGATGATCAAAAACCCCGCAATTTTGATGTTTGGAATTTTATTTCTTCTTCGGTGTTCAGCATACGTGTTAAATTATGTTATATTTTAAGAAATCTGACTTTTTCGTTTGTGGCAATATCAAATATGAGTAACTTTTTTCTTTTTTTCTTTTTAAATGGCAAAAGGAGGGGTGATTTTAACTTTTAATATATTTTTTTTTTTTTACATTTTTGAGCACTTCTTTTTCTGTTACCATTACGTCCCACTTGGGTGCTTCACCACTAAGGGGAACGATCATTTATACAGCCTAATGCATTGTATTGTACAATGCATTAGGGTGTACCAATATGACGGTTTCTCTACTTCCTGCCTGGTGCAGGAAGCAGTGAAACAAAAAACATGGCAGTGATGGAAGCCTTCACAAGGCTTCCAGCTGCCATGTTAAGTGATCTGGGCCTTGCGATCTTGCCACAGGGATCCCGATCAGAGTGAGGAACAGTGCACTGTTTCTCATTCATTTAGACACCGCGGCAGGCATGTTTGCCACTGCATTTAATGGGTCAAACAGCGCAGGATGGCGGCAGCTCCGTTCCGTGCTGCAGCAATTAGCAGCTGACAGCCGTTGGCGATCCCGCTACAAAGCCCCTTACCAGCACTAGGACGTAAGTTTACATCCAGTGTTGTTAAGGGGTTAAAGGTGGAGTTTACCCAGGCCTGGACTGACAATATGGCTCAGCGGGCATTTTCCCAGTGGGCTGTGCTGTTGGCTAGCACAGGAGCAGTCCTGCATATTACTTTTTCACTTCACTTCTTGCTCTCATCACTATCCTGTGAGGTCCCACCCCCTCTCTCACACATGGCTGTTTGTTTGGCAGGTGAGAACAAGGTACATGTGTGTGTCAGGGGTACTTGCTTGTGGGGTACTTGTGGGTGAAATTGTGTGTATGGGGGTACTTGTGTGTGTGGGTGGGTTCTTGTGTGTGGGGTACTTCTGTGTGTGGGGGATGTACTTGTGTGTGTGGTGTGGGTACCTGTGTGTGGTGGTACTTGTGTGTGTGGTGGGGGGTACTTGTGTTTGACAGATGCCTCTTCATTAACTATCGCTTGGGTTTGGTGTCAGCCAGCAGTGGTTTTTGTCACCTCAAAACTGGGACCAACCCCCTGTCACTATTGCCCAGTACCCAATGCACCAGGAGTAGTGGGAAGAGCCAGTAAACATCAGAAGTAGTGTTGAGCGATTACGTTGGCTATCGACATCGATCGATAGTCGATAGTCGGCCACCATCGATAAGGTTTTCGATAGTCGATCATCTCCGATGACCATTAATGTCTATGGGAGAGCAACAACACCTTCATTCTTACACCCAAACAGGGCTGGAGAAGCTGGAATTAACAGCCACAACAGTCAAATGGATACCTGCTACATCTTAGGCACAACACTTAGGCTATAAAAGCCACAGAAAAAAGTCACACACCATTCACTATCCCTGTCTTGTACACAGCATGACCCTTAAACTGCATCACCCACAAATTAAAAAGTGCCAGAAGGCAGTATGAAAATGAACCATCATTCTTACTTGAACTGGACATTGAATATCCTGTCCTGGAACGCAGCATGAGCCCCAAACCTGGATGACCCCACATTTAAAAAGTGCCGGAAAAAGGAGTCTTTCAACCACCATTTTAGTTGAACTGGCATTGACTATCCTGTCCTGGGCCACAGCATGAGCCCCAAACCTGCATAACCCCCAGATTTAAAAAGTGCCGGAAAAAGGAGTCTTACAACACCAATTTAGTTTCATGGACATTGACTATACTTTTCCTGGGCCACAGCATGAGCCCCAAACCTGCGTGACCCCCACATTTAAAAAGTGCCGAAAAAAGGAGCTTTC